>PITA01034057.1:0-12031 GCA_004023965.1 Spilogale gracilis | reverse complement strand
TTCTCTTCTCTTCTCTTCTCTTCTCTTCTCTTCTCTTCTCTCTCTCTTTCTGTCAAATAAATAAATAAATAGAATCTCAAAAACAAACAAAAAGCCCCTAAGCTTACTAGCTGCCAGAACCAAGCTATAGACATCTTCCATCATGTATTTCTCAACCTGTTCCACTCTCACAGACTGACAGGAATGCAAGAAAAATGGAAGCATACGGATGTTAACATTATCAGTGATGGACATCACGAAATAATCCAGACTGAAAATTTCAGGTTTCCAACTTAATCTTGTCTCTAAACCACACCGATGTTTTTATTTTATGTGGCAACAAAGTATAAAGGGGCTTCCTTCTTACACGGTCGGGACAATGGGATCTTGGATGCCTGGCTCCTTTCCGTCCCTAAGCACTCCACCCTAAATGCCAGCCAAATTATAAACTCGTGCCACATGAGCATGTCCATCAAGAAATCATAGAAAATCCATGGGGCGCCTGAGTGGCTCAGTTGGTTAAGTGACTGCCTTCAGCTCAGGTCATGATCCTGGAGACTCCCTCCTGCTCCGCAGGAAGCCTGCTTCTCCCTCTCTCACTCCCCCTGCTTGTGTTCCCCCTCTGGCTGTGTTTCTCTCTGTCAAATAAATAAAATCTTAAAAAAAAAATCATAGAAAATCCCCTAGTATATCACAATTCCAAGTTCTATTCAGCAGTATGGGCCTCATTAGTCAAGTTTGGGAGATTATGAATTAGAAAATCCACCCAAAATCTATCCAGGGTAATGGAACAGGAGTTCGATACCACAAAGTAAACTTTTAATAAAATAACCAAAAAACAAAACAAAACAAAAACCCAAAAAGAAACAAAACAAAGAAACCAAAACCAAAAACCTCAGAAATTCACGACTTTGCCTCAATGGTACTCCAATATCCTTAGGCAGGGCAGTCATAGTGAAAAATGTTGCTTCTGTGTAAACCAAATGGAACAAATGAGATCTAACTTACATCTGTTAAAAGAAAGAATTAATATTTTTCATCAGATGAAAGAAGCACAGACATCATATTCCACTGGCTTCATGGAATATGGGAAATGTGTCTGTTTTTTTTTTTTTTCTGTTTATTCATCCTCATTCTAATCTATGCCCTTTTTACTCTTTGCAGATCTTTTACTGTGCATGTACTAATTTGGTTTCTCTTTCCATGGTCATCAGCTCAGCTTTTAATGTGGAAGTTTCCAGGGAAGTTTCAGAGGCAAGAACTGAAGGGAGCCAGGGCCAGCCATCCCCAACTGTGCCACAATGGCATATTGATTATTTTGAATTGAAGTTATTTGGAAAACAACTAATACAAAGACACTCACACCCTCCTATCCTCCTGAAAGCAGGACACAAATCTCCCCTGGGAAAAATGCCTTCCCCATAAGAGGAAGTAAAAAGACATCCTTATCATCAGAAACAGGGTCTTTGAAGTTGAGAACACTGTAGAATAAACTTGATTACTTTTTTACTACAATCTACTACCTCAGCCCAAATTCTGCTTAGAATTCCTTCCCAAGTAAAGCTCCTAAACACCTATTTTTTAATCCTATCAATTCCTCACAAATCTATTGTTTCTTTGTCTAAAATGTATCAAAACTGCCTGCCTTGGTCATTTCTTCGGGTCTCAATTTCATTATTGGGTCTCTGTAGGCATGTCATAAAACTTTGTCCCTATTAATCTGTCTCATATCAATTTAATTCCTAACTAGTGAGAATAACCCTGGGAGAGAGGGAAGAAGGAAATTTCTCCTTCCTCAACACTAGAAATCTGGGACGATTTCCCTTCAATTTTATCGACTGAAAGTTTTGAAGTTGAGTGTCATCTCCTTCAAGGACCGTTCTACTCTTCCATCAGCCTTCCTCCTTGGGAAGTATTTTTCGACCTGGGATGATTTTACCCCTCCAAGGATTTTTAGCAGTGTTTAGAGATATTTTTGGTTGTCCAATATGGTAGGTAATCAACATTGGGAAAGGCTTGATACTGGCATCTAGATGGTAGGGTAAGAGATTCTTCTAAACTATACAATGCACCCAGGACAGATCCCAACAACAAAGAATAATCTGATTCAAAATGCCCATAGTGTCAAGGTTGGAAAATCTTGTCCTGGGGGGTAGCTTTGTGATGAATCAACTAGATTTATTGATTTTTTAGTCTCTTGATCTCTGCTGGAGACTGGAACCACCCCAGCTCTGAGATTGCCAAAAGCCCCGCTCTGATCCTCAGTTTCTCCGTCTGTCTTTGAGAACCTTGCACAGGAAAGGCAACTCTTCTTTCTGGGTTTCAGCTTTCTTTTGGGCTTGCATTGCATTATCCACTAATTCGTTATCTCACTGTGCCTTTATTTATTTATTTATTTGTTTGTTTGTTTGTTTATTTATATTTTGAGAGAGAGAGAGAGACAGTATGTAAGCAGGGGAGAGGGGTAAAGGGAGAGAGAGAACCTCAAGTTGAGTGTGGAGCCTACTGTAGGGTTCAATCTCACAACCCCAAGTTCATGATCTGAGCCAAAATCACATTTTGGACACCTGACTAAATGAGCCATTCAGGTGCCCCTCGCCAATGCCTTTAATATATTTGAAATATTTTGCTGGCTTTACGGGTTGTCCTTGTGGAGAGATGGTTGGTATTAACTAGTAAGTAATTATCCATGCTCCTTTTGAAGAGCCAGAAAAAGTACTTGAAGTCTCACCCTACCTTTAAGAAGTCTCCTCTTATAGGTTAATGCTCAGATTCAGGGAGTGCTTAAAAAGTTGTCTGTTGCCTAATACCTCTCTCCCTTAGCTGTTGCTCCAGGTTTTTCCATGAATCACACGTTGCTGATTTACACCTGCCTCCACATGGTACAGCTTTCAACCCATGTACTTTGCTAAACGTGAGGACATTTGCTCCCTGTATTATCCAAAGCGCCAACATAAATAGATAAATAAACAAACAAACAAATAAATAAAGTAACAAAAGTTTGTATTAAATGATGGATGACACAATTATGGAAAAGGATAATAGAATATAGCAATAATTATAACCAACACTACATACTGCATCTGTATGCCTTGACTAAACACGTTACAGATAATTTACTGAATTCTCACAACAGCCTTATGACTTAAGTATTACTAATATCTTGCTTTATATATAAAGAATCCAAGTTACAAAGAGTAAGTTCTTTGCCCGAGGCCTTAACATTTTAGATAGAGGCAATCTGACACTTTGGGAAAACACGACTTATTTTGGCATATAAAAATACAGAATGTTTTGAACTGAAGGGCAAGTTTCATTGCTGTTAAAATTAATCACATAGGGCCCCCTACTGGCAGAACACCTCCTCTTCCTGCAGCCTGCCACTGCTTGCTAAAGCTTACTTAGTCATCTTCGAATCAGACTTCTTTAAATATCATCTAGTCTTTCCCTAATTCCTGTAGGTGTTTGTCCAAAACGTCAGGCACAATTGTTTTGCTTCCAAAGACAACAATAATAGCACTGGAGATAATGTATTCTCTTTCCTGCATTTTATGGGTTCGAAGCATATGGGTTCAAACTCACACATAAGGAGAGGGGATCATACAACCGCAGGAGGACCAGAACCAAGGGATTGTGGGGTGGCCTTTTCCATCACGCCCTGCTTTAGAGGTACATGCCCTAATTCCTTAGCATCGGAGTTTTATGGCTTAAGTCACTTGACATATTCTAAAATGTTTGAACATTTATCTTTTGTGTTCATTTCCTCCTAATCCTTTTTATGCCATTAATTTTTTTCCATGAATGTTGTTTTAATGGAATTTTTGAAGAAAGCAGAAACAAATACAGCTATTCAATATTAAGAAGGCAACTGAAAGTCTCCTACTGAATTTTTAAGTAATCTTTGTTCAACAACAACAAAAAATCCATTACTTTTTAAATATATGTCTTTATATTTAAAGACATATATTTAAAAGTGTGTATGTATATAATACATACATATAAAAACAAATATAATGTATAATAGCATATACATATAAAATATAATACATATAATATCTGTGATGCATATACATACAATGTAAATACATATAATATAAAATACATATAATATATAACAATATAATGTATATATAATATATATTAACAATGTATATAATGCATACATACAAAAATATATATAATATATGTAATATAATATATAAAAACATATATATATAAAGAGTAACATGTCTATGTTATTCTTAAAATGTAGTGGAATTTATAGATATATAAATTATGTATGTATGTATATAATTGTACATATTATATATATATATCTTATGCCTGGACTCCTAGCACACACAAAATGAGGTAATAAATAAAATTATTTTAAACTACTAAGTGTATGGTAATTTGTTGGTCAGAAATAGAAAACTAATACAGAGGGAAAACATGGCAAAAAACTGGAATATTAATTGAAAATACATACAAGGAACATTTTAATCTCTTGGTATCCTTTCTACCTTGAACAACCAAATTGCAACCTGACATCTCTGCAGAAAATTGAAAATTTACTGACTGGCATGACTAAACCAAGAAGAAATCTGAATTCATGTTGAGAGTCTTTAGGAAACACTAAAGGAGGAAGCGCTTTATTACAAAGAGAGAAATTAATTGTAATTATAATTAATGAGATTAGAGACTCTGACTATATTTTAATTAGCTTCAGGATCCCTAAGAGGCAGACTTAAGGCAGCCAGGCTGAAAAAGAGGGAATCTTTCTTTTGTTTTGCTGGGTGTAACTGATACATAATATTATATTAGCTTTCGGTTTACAATGTAATGATTTGATATATGTATATATTGTGAAATCATCACAATATCTAATTGGCATTCCTTGCCACACATAGTTACATTTCTTCTTGTAAAGAGAACTTTTAAGATATTCTATCTTAACAACTTTCAAATATAAAACAGGATTCTTAACTATAGTCCTTATGTTGTAAATTACATTGTCAGGACTTACTTATTTATACCTGGAAGTTTGTACTTTTGATCATCCATTATTTCCACACTGAACCCTCACCTGGGCAACCACCAATCTGTTCTCTGTATCCATGAGCTTTTTTTCTTATTGTTGTTTTTAAAAGTTCAGAATTTCAGAACTCAAGGAAGAAATTAAAGATTCTTTAAGTTTCCAAAAGGAAAGTTCAGTCACAGACACTGAATCAGAAATTGGAATGATAATGTATTTTTCAATAATAATAGTCATCTGGCAGAAAATGTCACTAAAATTCAGAGGAAACATGTTTGTTAATCTTAACTTTACATCCAAACTATATTAAAACTTCACAAGTATAATAAAAATCTATTTCAGACAAATTACTGAAAACTGTAATCTCTTTCTCTTTCTTTTTCTCTTTCATGTATATCTCATACTGGACAAAAATCCCTTAACTCTATGTGAACAAATATCTGTGCTTATATATAAATATCTCTGAGTTACTTTTAACATAACTGACTAATTAGAGAATATTGGTTCCTCCACTTTTGAGTAAACCTAATTTCTTTATCTGCAATTGAAATTAATGATTCTACGATTTCTCTTAAACTAAAATTTTGGTCTTTATTTCAGAACATATTTCCTCTTTTTGTAATGAATGCTCCTGATCTCACAACTTCTCTTTTCTCAGACTTCCCCCTAAATGTGGTTAATTACTTAACACACTGTTTTTCTGTTCTATGTTTTTGACATTGTAACATTGTAGACATTTACTCTTTAATTGCAATGTTGTATCTTATTTTTCTGCCTTGTATTTTAATGGCACTGATGGAGAAAGAACTTTACAAATTCCTAAGGACGTGTACAATATTTTATTAAATAACTATTCTTCTTTAAGTATTACTATGCTGTCTTTTTTCTAAACACAAAAATGACTCTTTGAAAACACCAGATTAATGGAACAGGCAAAATGAAATAAAGCCCCAGGGCTCAAGAAAGGGCTTTAAAAAACTACTTAAGTAAATGTCACAGAAAGTCGGTTGTAAGGACTCAGGGCAGGCAGCTCCAAAATTTATCCCAATGGAATATTGATTACTTTGAATTAAAGCTACTTAAGAAACAGCCAGTGCAAGAAGGACATACTGACTCTCTTTTGCCTCTCTGCAAACAGGAAATAAATTTTTCATGTGAAAGTTACCATCCCTGTACCAGGAGGTCAAGATCCTTATCACCATCCAGGGGATTTAGAGCCAGGAAAGCTGTATATACAAACCTTGTTATTTTTTATTAATTTTCTACCTTAGCCCAAATTCTATTTAGAATTCCTGATTAATTGAAGCCCCCAAACATAACACTCTTTGGTCTGTCAATTCTCCACAAATTTATTATCTCTTTGTCTAAAATGTATCAAAACTTCCTGCTTTGGTCATTTCTTTGGGTCTCAATTTCATTATTGTGCTTCTGTGTGCATGTAATTAAACTTTGGGGTTTTATTCTCTTGTTAAACTGTTTCATGTCAATTTAATTCTTAGACTAGTTGGAAGATACTTAAAGGTAGAGGAAAATTTTTCCTTCCTCAAAATGGTAAGCAAAAGATAAATAACAATATTTGTATAGTTTATTAAAGGTTACAAAGTCTCATATCTTACAATAGTGATTTAATATTATTGTATATTTGTTGTAAATTGGAATACTGCCATTAAATAGATAAATTTGCCCAAAGTTGTCTAGCTACTACACTTTAAAGTCAGGATTCAAGCCCAGGTGTTGTGAATTCCAAATTCAGTAGTCTTATAAGGGTTATGATGGAAACTCAAAACCAAATAATATAGAAAAAGTAAAACCAAAATGATTAGCAATATAATATTCACCTTTTAAAAATATTTGATTATAGAATATAATATGAATGAAAATACGTTTAAAATGTACAGCACCACTAGCCACGATGGATTAACAAGAATCATTCTTAACATCCCATTATAATCAACTATAAAATTCAACAAATACAACAAAAAATGATTTCAGAAATTATACAATGGACAGCTCAGGACCGTGACCCTTCAGAAAAGGGAAGCAAGTAAGATGAACACTAAGGTGACACCAGATTTTACTGGGAATAATTTTCCATAGTGCAGGAACAGGGAGGAGCATCGAAAGGAAGCTATCAGACTGAAATTGAGGAGACAAAGAAAAATTTTAGGTGTTTGGGGCAGCTGGGAGTTGTGGGCACAATTTCAAAAAAGAAGCTCTCTTGATTTTGCTGAATACTTCAGTGCTTATACATACAATAAAAATGCCCAAAGCTGGGTAATAACAACAAAGTAGTTACCTGCAGACCAGTTTGCAGAGTCCAAATAGTGTGGGGAGACATTCAAGCTCTTACCAATCGAAATGGGGAATCTTTAATATTCACCATCACTAAGAAGCATCAGACCTCAGCAGTAGGAATAAATTTTCCCTGCAGTGAAGACACAGGTTTCAAAATATTAACTTATCTACAGATAGCTTAACTGTCTGACATTCTTTAAATGAAGACAAGAAACCTAACATACTTTTTTAAAAAATTTATTTTAGACAGAGTGTGAGCAAGCATGTGCATGCAAGTAGGGGAAAGGGCAGAGGGAGAGAAAGAATCTTCAAGCGGTCTCTCACTTAGTGTGCAGCTCATCCTGGGGTTCCATCTCACCACCTATGGGATCATAACCTGACCTAAAACCAAAAAGTCAGGCATTCAACCCACAGCCACCCAAGTGCCCCAAGAAACCTAACATTTTTTAAACAAAGACAAGAAAACCAGACAACCATAACCATAAAGTCACATTATCCCACATCTAACCAGAGATTATCTATCACGTCAAGAAACAGGAAATGTGAATAGTAACAAGTAACTATGTAAACAAAAACATCTTAAAAAGGCAAATGTTGCAACAAGCATACAAAATTGTTGAAATAACTATTATAATCATATTCAAATATTTGAGCCATGTGAGCACACTCTTCTTTTTGCACTAACCATGAAAATCCTCCCGTTCAAAACCTGAACTAACAACCTAAGAGTCCATCAAGAGATGAATGTATAAACAAAATATCACTTGTCTATACAAAGGAATAGTATATTATGCCATAAAAAGGAATGCCACAACCACAAATGGAAACGTACACATCACAGAGTATATAGCCCTTCCAATAAGAGAAATAGTTTGATGCAATTACTGTATTTATCCTTACCTCTGGGATGTCAAAACTATGTATATGTCTCCAAGTCAGATTTGTGTCTGAATTGTGAGCCATGATGTACATTTAAATTGTAATTTGAGCACTTCTAGCACCAAGAGAAAATAAATAGGAAGACCTTGGTAAAAACTCGTATCTAAAAAAGCTGTTTAGAAACAAACTTTAATGGTTTCTAATCCATAGACTAAGTCTCTATATCATATATGATAATGACTCCTTGCCTCAATGTTGGATGCAAATCTTTAATAATTCAACCTGGTGGTAATGTTGGCAAGAATGACGGACTTGATTTCTTGTACTGAGGGTTCTTCCTGGGGCAATGAGTGAGAGAGGGAGAGGAAAGAAAGAGAGGGAAGGAAGGAAGGAAGGAGGTAGGTAGGTGGGGAGGGGGGGGAGAAAAGGAGAACACTATACCCAAGTAGGAAAGGTAGAATAAAAACTATCTCTATTTGCAGTTGACATGATCTTGTATATAGAAAATCCTAAGGAATCCACTAAAACAACAATTAGAGCTAAAAACAAGTTGGCAAGATTACAGGACACAAAATAAATACACACAAGTCAATTGTATTTCTATGCCCTAGTAATAAATAATCCATGCATAGAACCATGATTAATAAAATAATTAAAGTTAGGACAATAATAAGACACATTTCTTTTTTTTTTTTTTAAGATTTTATTTATTTGACAGAGAGAAACACAGCCAGAGAGGGAACACAAGCAAGGGGAGTGAGAGAGGGAGAAGCAGGCTTCCCGCCGAGCAGGCAGCCAAATGTGGGACTCGATCCCGGGTCTCCAGGACCGTGACCTGAGCTGAAGGCAGTCGCTAAACCAACTGAGCCACCCAGGCGCCCCTACACATTTCAAATGTATACTATTTTATTACTTAGATCTGATGTCCACCAATAATGATAACCAAACACCATATATTTTAATCACTAATGCTTAATTGAACTCAACATTCAAAAATGTTATAGACTGAGAAAGTTGTCACCAAATTTGAGAATATCATTTTAAGCTGTTATTATTTCACATTTTACTGATGAATATTAAAGGAATATAGAATACTTACCTTAACAGCTCTATTTTGTTTCTGAACATATTTTATTTGTTATTTAATGACACACATTTCATGGCATCACTACTTTTAATATCCCACTATTTATCTATTCTGCAAGTTGGCTGTCTATAAAATGGTCTTTCTGGCTAAGTGAGCTCTACTTGCAAAAATCATGACACTCAAATGAGGTTAAATCTCAACAAAGTTAGAGATTACTTCATAACTCTTTCCTTGGTTACTTACTTTGGACATAGAGAGGAGACAGAGATTATTAATATTAAATGTGTAGGTTCCAAGCATTTATTACCTAACTTATAATAGATTCTCTACATGCTAGTATTTTTTTTACTTTTATATGGTTAAATGTCCAATAATGTTTTTCATATGAATAAAAGCCTATTTTTTAGTAAAAAATGATTGTTTTCATCCTGGAAAAAACTTAAGAGTACAGGAATAAAGTTCAAGATAGCATTAGCTGTTTTGGTAATCCAACATATAATGATTAAGTGTCTGTTATGTGTCAGGCATAGATTGAGTGATGGATATAACGAAGAAGAAGAATAAAATGTGATTCTCACTCTCAAAATCTAGAAAGCATTATTACATCATAGTGTGGGTTTTAGACCGTTTAATGAGTTCAAATCCTCTCTCTGAAAATGTACTGTTCATGCATCTATCTGCACATAATCTCTCAAAGTCAGTTTTTTCACATATAAAATGTAGATCCCGATAGAAAGTCTTAGAACACCCAGGAAAGAGAGAGTGTTCTAGCAGTCTTGAGAGACAGAGGCCCTGCCATATAGCCCCTCCACATCAGAAGCCTTGTGGGTTTAACCATTATACTGAGGGAAGCCTCAGTGCCAGAAAACTAAGCTCTGTTCTCTAGCTATTTAATTAACATAGATAAAATTCCTTGGATAGGAGGAGGGGAAAGATGACTGCAGTTTAAATAATTCTATGCAATGTATTTGGGTGAAGTTTGAGGAAATCACCTGTTTCATGCACAGAATTGCAATTAATCTATGGTTATAAACTAATGCCTCCTGTCGTTTTTCATATCTGCTATTTCTGAGCTCTGAGTCTTATGAGGGTTTCACAGGTGGTTGGTCCCTCCTCAAGTATTTCCCTCTGCTTATTCTAGACTTCACCTTCTTATGCTTTGTTTCATCAATGATCATATCTTTCAGAAATTGGCTGACATATCTTTCAGAAATTGGCTGACTTTTTCTTTATCCGTTAGAACTCACTTCTTTTTCATTATTGTTTTAGACATTTAAATTTTTATTGTTTAATATAATCTTAATGGAACTTTAGAAGAATCAGGAAATTAAAATCTATGTTTTTTATATTGCACGCAAAAGGAAAATTCAGTGAGCCTTATTTAAACATAAGATTTACTTTTTTAATGACACAACCTGGAGTTATTTTGACAGAGAGTTTATTTCTGCCTCTTAAACATAATTTTCCAGTTTAGAAATTCTTTGCAGGATCCATGCTTTAACATAGTTTGATGCTAATATTATAAAACACATGAGAGAAAAAAGAGGTTTAAAGGAATTTTTACCTAGGTGTAAAAAAAGAGATGGTATTACGTAGGTAAATGCAATGTAATTCAAGATGAGAAATCTCTCAATTATTTCTATCACTCCTTACTGAAATTCTTTTTTCTTTATCCTCCTCCCAAATTGCTATTCCACATTAGAGAAAATGGTGAATGATCAAAGTTTCTGCCAGAGAATATATGTCTGAACTAAAAGAGGAAGTAGTTTATAGAAGGAAAAAAAGGATATGATATCTTCTGTGATATTAAAATTTAAAATTATCCCAAACTTAAGAAACTAACTGTACAACAAGAAAACCACTGTAAGGAATAGTAGTTTTCCTCCATATCATGAAGTTTTCAAAAATCTATTATCTTGGCTGGTAAGATTTAACACATTGTTTTTGTCCTATATTCATAGAGGAAATCCACCAAATTTGGAAAAGCAGAAGAAAATTGTCCATCTTGATCTATCTGACTTACCGGAAGTTTATTTGCAGAACTATGAGACTTCCTTCAGTAGAATATCATTTTTGGTCTTCTCCCTCTTTTTAAAAGGTGCAATGGCTGGCGAAATAATCTATGCTGATATTAAAGTGGATGGGAATTTTTCTTTAGAAAATTCATCCTCACCTCAGAAATCTGGTAAGTTGGCTTTAGGGGTCCTTTAAAATTAATATTTTACTTCTAATCTCCTTTGTTTCTATCTTGCATTTGTATATGTCTTTTTTTTTTTTTAAAGATTTTATTTATTTGACAGAGAGAAACATAGCCAGAGAGGGAACACAAGCAGGGGGAGTGAGAGAGGGAGAAGCAGGCTTCCTGCTGAGCAGGGAGCCTGATGTGGGACTGATCCTGGGTCTCCGGGATCATGACCTGAGCCGAAGGCAGCCGCTTAACCAACTGAGCCACCCAGGTGCCCCTGTATATGTCTTAAATAGAAGACTGGATTCCAAGAAAAATTAAAAACAAGAATAAGAGTGAACATTTTTAGTGAAACAAAGTTCATTGTAATTTCATTTCTTTCTTTTCTTTTTCAAGTTTTTATTTAAATTCCGGTTAGTTAACATACAGTGTGACATTAATTTCAGGTATAGAATTTAGTGAATCAGCACTTACGTACAACACTATGGATACAGCTAGAGAGTATTAGGCTAAAAGAAATAAGTCAGTCAGAGAAAGACAATTACCATATAATTTCACTCATATGTGGAATTTAAAAGAAAAAACAAATGAA
>PITA01034056.1:0-12049 GCA_004023965.1 Spilogale gracilis | reverse complement strand
AACACTCATGAAAGAAATTGAAGAAGACACAAAAAGATGGAAGAGCATTCCATGCTCATGGATCGGAAGAATAAACATTGTCAAAATGTCTATACTGCCCAGAGCAATCTACACTTTCAATGCCATTCCGATCAAAATTCCACCAACATTCTTCAAAACGTTAGAACAAACAATCCTAAAATTTATATGGAACCAAAAATGACCCCGAATCGCTAAGGAATTGCTGAAGAAGTAAAGCAAAGCTGGGGGTATCTCATTACCTGACTTCAGGCTTTATGACAAAGCTGTGATTACCAAGACAGCATGGTACTGTCACAAAAACAGAGAAATAGACCAATGGAACAGAATGGAGAGCCCACATATGGACCCACAAATCTATGGTCAAATCATCTTTGATAAAGCAGGGAAAAATATCCAGTGGAAAAAGGACAGTCTCTTCAATAAATGGTGCTGGGAAAATTGGACAACTACATATAGAAGAATGAAGCTAGACCATTCTCTTACACCACACACAAAGGCAAACTCGAAATGGATGAAAGACCTCAACGTGAGGCAGGAATCCATCAAAATCCTGGAAGAGAACATAGGCAGTAACCTCTTTGACATCGGCCACAGCAACTTCTTTCAAGACATGTCTCCAAAGGCAAAGGAGACAAAACGAAAATGAACTTCTGGGGCTTCATCAAAATAAAAAGCTTTTGTAGAGTAGATTTTGATGAAGTTTGTTGAAGTGTCATACAGCACTATAGTGTCAGTCATTAACTTAAGAATAGCAATCCTGAAGCTACATTGCCAGGGTTCTTTCTGCTCTTGTCATTTCATATACTTAATAACTCTATGGAAACTGAAGCCCTCCAAATCCTGCGGGGGAAAGAACTCCTGGCATAATAAAAGAGTGCAAGATAGGGCACCTGAGTGGCTTAGTGTATTAAAGCCTCTGCCTTCTGCTCAGGTCCTGATCTCAGGGTCCTGGGATCCAGGCCTGCATCTACTCAGCAGGGAGCCTGCTTCTTCCTCTCTCTCTGCCTGCCTCGCTGCCTGATTGTGATCTTTCTGTCAAGTAAATTAATAAGATCTTTTTTTAAAAAAAAAAAAAAAAGGAGTGCAAGATAACCAGTAGGCTCATCAAAATTCCATGACCATACTTTGATGATATATGCATCTAAGCCACATCAACACTTCACCTCACATGACCAGACGTCATATGGCCTATACTATTACAGCTAAATAAAAAACAAAAAAAAAGAACCTTGTTCTTATCACTATAAATGGCACTTTAAAAAGAAAAGTGCTTTTCAGAGGTCCCTGAGAACAATCAGATGAACAACTCTGGCTACTCATGGTCTCCAACTAATAAATTGTCTTGTATTACCCCTTCAGTTTACCCAAGCAACAGTTCCCTAGAAAATTCCCAAGCAGCATCCCACCAAATATCTATCATTGTTGGGCTCTTTTTTTGCTGATCATAAAATGGTGGCTCCCAAACTGTTCTCATGAAATTGACCTTCAGTGCTGGCAGTGGACTGAAAAATTCCTCCACAGATGTCCACGTCCTAACCCATAGGTTCCAACCTATGAGCATTATTTTATATAGCAAAAGAAACTTTGTGGTTGGGATTAAGGAAAGGATTTTGAGGTGAGAAAAATAATCTAAGTAGGCCCAATTTAATCACGAGGGTTCTTTATAAGAGACAAGCAGGAAATCAGAGAGAGAAAAAAGATCATGTAATAATGGAAGCAGAGATTAAGTGATATTGCCAGGAGCCCAGGAGTGCTGGTAGTCTCTAGAATCTAAGAAGCAAGAAACCACCACCTTTTTTTTTTTTTTTTTTTTTATTTGACAGAGAGAAACATATAGAGAGAGGGAACACAAGCAAGGGGAGTGAGAGAGGGAGAAGCAGGCTTCCCATCGGGCAGGGAGTCCGATGTGGGGCTCGATCCCCAGACTCCAAGATCATGACCTGAGCCGAAGGCAGTCGCTTAACCAACTGAGCCACCCAGGCGCCCCAAGAAACCACCACCTTTGACAAAACTTTGATTCTGGTCTGGTCAGGTCCATGTCAGAAAACTCATCTACAAAACTGTAAAAGAATAAAATTTTGCTGTTTCAAATCACTAAGATTAAGGTAATTTGTTACAACAGCAATTGGAAACTACAGGCACACCTCAGAGATATTGCAGGCTTGAGCTCAGACCACTGCAATAAAGTGAATTTTGTAATAAAGTAAGTCTAATGATCTTTGGGTCTCCCGGTACATGTAAAAGTTATGTTTACACTGTCCTATAGTTTATTAAGTGCACAATAGCATTATGTTTAAAACAACGACAAACCTTGATTGAAAAATAGTTCGTTGCCTAAAAATTCTAGCCATCATCTGAGATTTCAATGACTCATAATCACTGATTACAGACAGCATAAAAAATATAATAATAATGAAAATGTTTGAAATACTGTGAGAATTACCAAAATATGACAGAGGAGTACAAAGTGAGCAAATGCTATTGGAAAAAATGATGCCTATAGGCTTGTTCGATGCAAAGTTGCCACAAACCTTCATTTGTAGAGAAAGATATTTTCCAAGTGCAATAAAACAAAGTATGCCTATGATACAAAATTTTCCTTTGTATATATTTATTGGAAATTGCAAATTGGAATAATTTTAAGAAGTATGAAGTATCTAAATTTTCTTCAGAGGTTGAAGTTGCCATATCAAAGCTCATATGTTTCAAAATGTAAATTCAAATTCTCAAGAAGTTTTTGCCACTGATATAAGTGATGCTTATAATAGTTTTCCAGTCTGTAGTCCTGCAGTTCTACATTCTGTGATCCCACTTAGAGATGGGCTAAAACAAGATCTTTTTGCTTTCAAATGCTTCTACAGAGGCACTTATCAAAGCTGTGAATATAGGATCTGCTTATCCTGGTTGACTCGCAAACTCCTTCAAAGGAACGCAGTATGTACTGTAGTAGCTGAATATTCCCCAGGCATTTGCACAAGAGAGAATTTTAGAGGGGCTAAAAGTGGCATTGCTGTGTGCAAGTTATAAATAGCTTAAAAGATACCATGATTATGTGGGGATCTTTTAAAATTTTTCAGAATTAACTTCACAGCAGAAATAAAAGCATTTATCAAACTTGAAAGCTGAGTCTATGTGAAGTATACAAACTTCAGGAATTGAGGATATATGGACACAGATATAATTTTTGAGAAAAATAAATAATTATAATATTTGGTAAAGGAATTTACCAAACTGGATTTCTTTAGTTCACAGAATATGGAGCTTCTCTCTGTGTCAGAGAAGGTGCAAATATTTTACTATTTCTTTATAAGTTTTAAAGAAAGAGAAACTCCCCAGAATAGAGCTTTTCAATCAGTAATTTATTTACAAATGTGAAACTGAAGAGAGAATCATTTTTTTACTGTGTGAAGGAGCCACTAATAGAGGGCATGTCAGTTTCAGTTGAAGATTGAATAAAAGATATGATGGCTAGAGCCATTTTAAAAGAATTAACATCACAAAATAAAAGTACTAAACATAGCTGTATATGTTTATTCCAGGCATATATATTTATCTACCTTTACAGCAACAATAAAACTTTATTCATTTCTCCTAAAACATAATATTCTGATAAGCAATATCATAAGTCAGAGGAAGGCTGGATTCTAATGAATAAGTAAACCACCACTAGTATGGAACTGAAAGAGGAAATTGTAGGAGAAAGAGACTTAATTCCTCTGAAGACCAGGGGTCTAGGTTTTGATCCATTACTAAAGCACCATCTCTTCTTGGGTTAATAAAGATGGTTGTATAGTTGCTACTATTCCCCATTCTCAAGTGTACTTAATAATATCGACCTTAGTTTGAAAGACAAATCAGGAGATGTCTGGGTGGCTCAGTTGGTTAAATGTCTGCATTTGGCTCAGGTTATTATCCCAGGGTCCTAGGATCAAACCCTCACATCAGGTTCTTTGCTCAGCAGGGAGCCTGTTTCTCCCTCTGTCTGCTGGTCCTCCTGCTTGTGTGTTCTCTCTCTCTGACAAATACATAAAATCTTAAAAAAAAAAAAAAGAAAGAAAGACAAAACAGTGGAATTATACAAAAATGTATCACTAAATTTTAAATACTATATGAATTTTCACATTTAAAAAAGGCCCATTTAAAATCACCAGTAGAAGAATGTTCATCCTAGATGACACTCACAAAGGATGATTAACATCTCACTTCTAGCCCTGCATTTTTTTTCCATATAGCTTCTTTCTTCTCAGTGGTAGCACAGGTACGATTGATAGGTTTTAATATCCTTTGGGCCTCCAAATATATATCAAATAACACAAATCTAAATAAAAATTGTGTACTTGGTATGTGTATTAATTTCCTATAGCTGTCTGACAAATTGTTTCAAATTTATCAGCTTAAAAAATTATGTCCATTTATTTTTTGTCAGTTTCCCTGAGTTGGGAGTGCAGGTACAGGTTACCTATTCTTCTCTGGTCTTAGAAGACTGCCATCTAGGCCTAACCCAGGGCTGTAGTTCCAGACTGAAGCTTACAGTCGTCTTCCAGGCTTCTATCATTGTTGACAAAATTCATTCCCTTGAGGCTGTGGAACTGAGATCCTCAGGTCCTGAAGTCATCTCTCTTCACAGGACATTCACAAAATGGTCATTTGTTGCCTTCAGGATGACAGCGACAATGTCTCTGATGCTTCAGCATCTTTTAAAGACTGCACCGGATCAGGTAGGCCCTAAGCATAATCCTTCTTTTGACTGACTCAAATTCAACTGATGTGAGACCTTAATTTCGTATGCAAATAGCTTTACACTTCCTATGTAATCTAATCAGGGTGCTAAAAAACAGCGTATTCACAGATCCTGCTTACAATCAAGGGAATTGAATTATGGAGGCCCAAAATACCAGGAGTCAGGAAGCCATCTCAGAATTCTGGCTACCACCATATACAAATAAAATAAAACTTCAAGCAAAGTCTCCTAACTCTTGTTTGCCACCACCTTCATACCCTTTCCTATTTCCAAATTGTTATTTTGAAGTTTCCTTACCCCATAATAAAGAAATTCTGGAATTGCAACTGTTACTATTGTATTTAACTCTGTTTCAGATCAGCATTTCTCAACCTTCTTTTTTTTTTTATTATCACTCCCATGGATCCTTTTTAGATATTTCTTTTTTCTAATCATCCCACACAAAATTTTAATACCACAGATCATACATATATATCTGTTTATGTACTTATTATTCCTGTGCTTTATATATAGCAAAGAGTAAAACTTTCTTCAAGAACTTGTTTTTGTTCCCTTGGGTACAATATCACCCCTGCTGAGAATGAATGTTCTAAGTAAAAGCCCTTGATTCTATTTGTTACTCAGCTGTGGATATAGCACCAATAACAATTTAATACTGGGTAATTCTTAGAAATGGATGTGCTTATAAAGCAAGTCCTTAACATAGAAGCTGGCTATAGAATTTGTGAAAAGTGTTCTTTTCCTTTGGTACTGTTACTTCTTTGTTACCCAAATCTGAATAATTTCATTTGTTGCAAATATCCACACTCAGGAATCAACAGAGGCAGGAATTAAAACAGAAAAGTCCCTATATAACACCTGGCTATATAGAATGTAGTAATATCAGTGGACAACAATTATTCATGCAACTCAATTATTCATAGTCTCCTTTTCTCCCAGGGAGAAATCACTATGTCTTCTTTATGTGAAACACTTATTAAAAATCATAACTCAATCGTGCTTGAAAACAATTAAGACAATTATAACAGTAATTTTTAATAATATTGTCATTTTCTTTACTAGACTTTCGCATAGATAGTTAATGTTATAAAAATGTGACGTGAATTGAGAACAACACTTGAAAGTGCATGAGAGTATTCATGGAATAGACTACTTAGAAGAGCACAGGGTAAACGACAGAGAAAGCAATACTATAAAGCTGGTGGAGACACTAGGTTACATTCTGTTCTACTGAGCAACACAATACAAGCTTCTCTCAGGTATACATATCCGGGTACAGAGCATACAAGATGTTTCTAATGTGGGGAAATATGGATGCAGCTCCATAATGCCATCAAGCATGAAGTCAATCTAGAAATAAAAAATAATGTTTCCAGACTTTATGGACACTCTGTATAAATAAAATCTTAGTGCAAGAAACTGTAGGGAAGGTGAACATATAATAAATGGCTATAGTAGTCCAGAATAATATGAATGTTTTGTTTTCCTACTCACTGTTTAAAACAGTATGTAGCATTCTTTCCCAGCAATGCTTTCTTCCAAGAAATATTCACTCAGTGGTTGCCTACTCTGTGGCAGGAACTCTTCTAGGTTGTTAATACAACATAAAGTGCTTAGAAACTAGTACAAAACTTCTTGAGGCCTGTGGGTGGCTCAGTCGTTAAGCCTCTCGCTTCCGCTCAGGTCATGATCCTGGAGTCCCAGGGTGGAGCCTGCCATCATCGGGTTCCCTGGTTGGCAGGAAGCCTGCTTCTCCCTCTCTCACTCCCCCTACTTGTGTTCCCTCTCTGGCTGTGTTTCTTTTTGTCAAATAAATAAACAAATAATCTTAAAACAAAACTAAACTAAACTAATACAATACTTCTAGAAATTTAATGTGTATCACCTATAAAGTTTGTTAAAACAGATTCTTGGATCCTACCCTCAGAGATTCATTTTGAATGAGTTTGAAAATGAGGCCTGAGATTCCACATGTCTAGGGGGCAGCCAGAGCTTATGTGGCTGGTCTACAAACCACCCTTTAGAGTTCACCAATGCCATAACATAACACATTTTGTGTGGCAAGTTTATTCTCTTTCAGTCATTCATTCATGGCATGCTTCTTCCTTCTACTCAGATTCCTCACTCTCCTATGATTTCTAACTAGCTTTCCTTCCCTCATAATTGCCTCTGGGGTGTTTATTTTCATACCTCCGTGTTCTAGGATGGCTTTTCAAAAACAAAACAAAACATTAGGTCTTTTCTTAATAGTGATATCCTTTCACTGATAGTTTCTTAAGCACTTTATTCTCCTTACTACATTTATAACCAAAAAGGAAAGGAAGTATATTATAAGAAATTGTTTGAAGATAAATAACGTAAGCTGGAGTTCCAGAGAGAGCAAAATTTAGTCAGAAGAAGAATCCCTTTACTTCTAAATATGTGAACTGAAGCAACCTTGTCTAGACAGCAAACAAGTTTAATATTGTAAATTAGCAACTCTTGCCTCAAAATAATTTAACGTATTGGTATGCTTTATCATTTTTGTAATATATGTTGTTTAGGCATGAGTACAAAATGGTGTATTTGTAATGATAAAGCTAATTCAGTGTCTTTCCCCTTCTTGAATCAATGTTACTTCTTTAAGATTTATCAAAAACGGCAAAGCAGGTTTTCTAATAACATGCACATTTTAATATTCCTCTCACTCATACGTTAAAGAGACGCACATTCTTAACGTAATATACCTAAGTAATTAAGATTCCTTTCCTGAGCACTAGTCAAAGGTAGAACAAATACTAGAAACATTTTTCAGTATATATGTTATCTGTGTCTGTGTCTATGAAAGAGGAGAAGATTGATGAAAGAAGGGAGGAAGACAATAGGAGACATGGAGGAAAGAAAGAAGAGGGAACTGAAAAACAACGCCACATTTTTCATCCACAAAAATAGCAAATCTCCATTCAGTAAACCAGGATTAATTGTAGAATCAATGCACTTCTCTCATTCAAAATGCCTGATGAGGGGTGCCTGGGTGGCTCAGTTGGTTAAGCGACTGCCTTCAGCTCAGGTCATGATCCCGGAGACCCGGGATCGAGCTCCACATCAGGCTCTGGGCTTGGCGGGAAGCCTGCTTCTCTCTCTCTCACTCCCCTACTTGTGTTCCCTCTCTGGCTGTGTTTCTCTCTCTCAAATAAATAAAATCTTTAAAAAAATAAAAAATAAAACAAAATAAAATGCCTGATGACCCTGGCTTATTACATACTCATGATAAATATATTTTTTAAAGGTTTGGACTATTAGCATAGAAAACATTTATTGAATAAGTTCTTTCTGTTGATACATGCATTTATCTTTCTTAAAAAAAGATTTTATTTATTTATTTTGGAGAGAGAGTGTGTGTGCATGCATGCACATGGGCAGAGGGTGTGGGGAGGGATGGAAGCAGAGTGAGAGAAAGAATCTTAAGCTGACTCAGTGCTGAGTATGGAGTTATCCAGAGGCCGGGGTTCATCTGGACCCTGAGACCATGACCTGAGCCAGAACCAAGTGCCTGATGGTACATTTAACGGACTGTGCCATCCAGGCACCCTAATATGTGTATTTATGAATCACTCAGTATGTATGGTCAGTTGCTGTTAATGAATGAGAAATAAAATGTGTAATTAATGAATTTTCAGGATATGGGTTAGTGACTAAACTATTTGTAATGATAATTTTGCCTCCTGCATTTCTACTAAACAGACTACATAATATATTCTGATTACTGTAATGAGTAGTGATGAGGGTTTTTAAAAATATTTATATCACAATGAAACTATCACAAATTTAAATTAGCACCAAGCAGGATTTAGTAGGAGTGAAGTACTGAAATAATTGTTTCTTTCTAAAGATTGCATGTGCACACAAATATGCAATTCTTTGAAATGGTCAGTTATTTTTTTCTTTTTCTTTTTTTTTTTTTAGCTCAAATATCTATGTCTAAAGCTAATTGTTACTATTGCTTCATATTCGCATTGCACTAAGAAAGTCAAGGAATTTACAAAGTCCTGGACAATGACTTCAAATATTCAAAACCTCAGTATAAATATGTTAATAAATGATAATCCATTGTATACCTCTTCATTATGCATTTATTTTATGTCTTAAAAAACATCAAAATTTTTCATTCTCTATACAGATGGAAAGGAAACTACTAACCCATGAAATGCAGTTGGAATTGAATGCAGCAGCATATGGATGAGCACGTCTCAACCTCAGCTATAACACAAAATGCATTAGCTCTTTTTGATGCTTAGGCCTCTCTTTCTTTTATCTCATTTAACCAGGTATACCAAGAAAATTAACATCAAAAGTATCAGTGTTTAGTTTCTCACAGAATTTGTCATACAGAAGTGTTTCTGATTCATTTAACACCTTGGTCTAGAGCAGAATTCTCAAATTTTACTGCACCCATGCCAATTAGGAATTTTGTTAAAATGCAGCCTCTCATTCAGTAGTTCTGGGTCGGGCTAGGAATTCTGCATTTCTTTCTATTTTTAAGATTTTATCTATCATCTATCTATCTATCTATCTATCTATCTATCATCATCTATCAACTATCTATTATCTTCTATATCATCTACCTATCATCTATCTATCTATCTATCTACCTATCCTTAATCATCTATTAATCATCTATCATCAATCTGTTTTAGAGAGAGCAAAAGAGAGCATGCATGAGTGGGGGTAGGGGTGAGGGGAAGAGGGAGAAGAAGAGATATCCAAGCAGATGCCACATTGATCCCTATGCAGGGATATATCTCCAGACCCCAAGGACTTGACCTGAGCCAAAATCAAGAGTTAGACACTTAATGCGACTGAGCCAGGCAGCCACCCCAGAAGTCTACATTTCTAACAAGCTTAAAGTAATGCTGACATACTAGTTCTTCTAAGGGTAGGATGTAGATGTGAACTCCTTTGGGTCAGGCAATGCTCCACTACTAAATTGTGGAGGCCACTTGAGGGTTTCCAGAAACTTCCTGGGAATGTATTAGTGTTTTCAGATGTGAGGATAAAACCTCGGAGATTTTATGTAAAATAATACTTCAATCTTTTTTCGAATCATGAAAAACAAATTTTCTACGGTGCACACAGACAACCATGCATGCTTACACACATGTATGTAAGCACACCTGCAGATACAAAAAAAAAAAAACAAAAAACAAACAAAAAACAAAAACCAGCCAATTATGTAATATTATATTCAAAACCAATGCTTACAGTACCTATTCAACAACCTTTGTTCTATTACTTGTAATTATGGTTCAAAACAATGGAAATATTTGAGGCAGGGAATTTTTGAAACCTGTTGATTATAACTTACTATTAAACCTTTTCTTTTCTTTTTACTAGTTGTAGATTCAATATAAAAAAGCTTGAGCCATAATTATTTGAAAAGAGGAAAACATTGTGACTCTACGTATGATGGAAAATGAAGGCTGAAGTGGATTCAGAAGAGAAAAAGCATGTCTGCTTTCTATCCATATTGTTCTGTCTTCTTTCCAATTCCGAAAAGTTTTTATTTTTGGTAACAACCCATCTAGAAAAGATCTTCAGCACGTAAGTAAAGAAATAATGATTTTAAAATTTTCTTGTGAATAGAGTGATTCCAGAAGCTGTTATAACTGTATTCAATAAAAACATTAATTGTGTTATATTGATGGCCCATTTTATGGCAATATTTTTAATGCAATCTGAAAGAGACAACATTTAGAGTAAAAGATCAATTGAATAACATGCAACTACTTTGCCTTCAATCCTTGGTTATTGAGAACAATTTGGGAGAGGGAAACTATGCATCGAGATATATCATGGGTTTTCCAAACTCAGATCCAAAATTAAATGAATTAATTCTTATTATCTCTTACTGTCCAACCCAGAGTTTTCATCTCTGGCCTTGGTCTCTGTTAATGACATTTTTATTTATACATTAACCAATGCTAGAAATCGGGAATTTAATCCCATTTCTTACTTGAAACAACCAATCAATCATCCTACAGGCTCTTTAAATGTATCTTGAATAAATTTCTCCTTTCCATGTCTACTGTCAGCCACTTTCTTGGGTTCTCATCATCTTTCCTCTGTATCTGTCCAGAATTATATTACATTGTTCCCTTTATTCAAGCTAAATACAATGCTGCTACTTATTTCAACCATCAGCTCAGCCTCTTTCTTTAGCAACAATATAGGAAAATAGAAAATTGATGAATTTGAGGATTGTTTCATTTTTTTCTTTCCTGTGTTGATAGTGCTATCAAGAAACTGAGATTGCCAAAGTAACACAAAAGGTATTGAAGACAAAAACATTGAGTCTAGAATTCCCCAAACTCTACAGTGTCCTAATAATCAATAAATTGCTATTTCCCTTGGTATTCATGTTTAAAATGTGGATAATATTTTATATGTAATTCACTCCTACAAAGTAAAGAACTTCCAATTACTATGGGTATCTAGAATTCAGAGATGGTTATATGTTAGAATAGAATTTTTAAGTTTTAGTAACTAAGACCTTTATGAAATGAAAAGCATGGCACATAACACTGGCATGATAGTCACAGTTATCATTATTTCTTAATGTGTATATACTAAATATTTAAAATCTGTCTCTACTCATTGCAGCACATAATGAAATAAAAACAGTAGTATAAATAAAATATGGTACAGCTCAACACTGAAAGTTGCATTCTCCTCTGGTTCTACAATTTTAGGCTAGAAGTCATCCCAAGGGTCACTCTGGAGTTATAAACACTGTAGTTCATTCCTCAAGAAACTATCTTTTGTAATAATCATTGGATCATAATTCTTTTTGACAGTAACCATACTCAGCTAAGAAATGCCATATCATAACCTTCCAAAGAATTGGTGTCACTGAGATGTCCAGAAGTATACTATCTGGGATTATTCTGAACAAAGGCAAAATTTGTAGTTCCAAACTGATGTGTCATTTTAATTTTCCACCAAGGTTAAGACTAGGATGCCATACACTGTTGATTAGAAGATGTGAAGCTAAATAACTTATTCACAATTCTTCAGTCAAATAATAACTCGGTGTTTTAAAAATGGGACATTTGGGGGGTCAAGATGGCGGAAGGCCAGGTGACCGCATTTCAGGGAGTTCCCTGAAGAGAGCTGAATTCCAACAAAAAAACCACTACAAGACCACCGTGAACACCCATGAAACCAGCCTGAAATGTGATATTTCCCACTTCTGGACCGCCACGAGAGACAAAGAACATCGGCAAAAAGGTAGAAACAAATTGGAGGGTC
>PITA01034055.1:0-12050 GCA_004023965.1 Spilogale gracilis | reverse complement strand
AAATCAAAGAATCAATCCCATTGAAAATTGCACCAAAAGCCCTAAGAAACCTAGGAATAAGCCTAACAAAAGAGGTAAAAGGTTTGTACTCTGAAAACTATAGAGCACTTATGAAAGAAATTAAAAAAGACACAAAGAAATGGAAAGAAATTCCATGCATGTGGATTGAAAGAGAAAATATTGTTAAAATGTCTATTCTGCTCGAAGCAATCTACACATTCAATGCAATCCCTATTAAAATAGCACCAGTATTTTTCACAGAGTTAGGACAAACAATTCTAAAATTTGTATCGAACCAGAAAAGACCTCAAATAGTAAAAATAATGCTGGAAAGGAAAAGCAAAGTGGGAGGCATCACAATTCTGGACTTCAAGCTGTACTGCAAAGCTATAATCATCAAAATAGTACGGTACTGGCACAAAAACAGACACATAGGTCAGTGGAACAGAATAGAGAACACAGGCATGGATGCAAAAATGTATGGCCAACTAATCTTCAACAAAGCAGGTAAGAATATCCAATGGGAAAAAGACAGTCTCTTCAACAAATGGTGTTGAGAAAACTGAACTGCAACATGCAGAAGGGTGAAACTGGATCACTTGCTTTCCTCATACACTCAAAAAAGAGATTCAAAATGGGTGAAAGATCTAAATGTGATATAGGAAAACCATCAAAATCCAAGAAGAGAAAGCAGGCAGCAACCTCTTTGACCCTAGCTGCAGAAACTTCTTACCAGACACCTCTGCAAAGGCAAGGGAAATTGTAGATGCCTTTTAATATCTCTCTTTTTTTTAAATAAAGACATTTATTTATTTATTTATTCATTCATTCATTCATTCATTCCTTGTATGAACAGTTCATTTTATATCCCAATGCTTCCAGAATAACTATTTATTTCTAAATGTTGCCCAAATCATGCAATTAATAATTAAAATGTTTATCTAAGAATGATTCCTAGTGTAAAATGCTATTAGTCGCAGTTTTTACTGTGTTATGCTAGTCACCATAATATCATTAAATTTTGATAAAGTGACTAACAAGAAGAAGGCTAACATCATGCATCTCTTATAGATGTGTAGCTATTCTCAAGAATTTGTTTCTGGATTGGAAGAGATTATGCTGAGTGAAATAAGCCAAGTAGAGAAAGTCAAGTATCACATGGTTTCACTTATGTGCGGTGCATAAGGGGTAATATAGAAGACAGTAGGAGAAGGAAAGTAAATGGGAAGTAGGGTAATTCAGGGAGAGAAACAAAACAAGAGAGACTTTGGACACAGAAACAAACTGAGGGACTTGGAAAGAAGGGGGTGGGGGGATGGGAGAGCATGGTGGTGAGTACTGAGGGCACCTATTGCATGGAGCACTGGATTTGGGGAAAGGGAAATGAATCTTGGAACACTGAAAAAAATTAAGTAACAATAAAAAAAATTGTTTTTAGCCATTTTATTTCTTACACTATTTTATATTTCACTAATCTACTTCCAACTTCTACCTTGCATATTGATAACAGCCAGCTCCATCAATCTCCTGGGTTTCAGAATATCCCTATTATTTGTGGCATAATAAACAGCCATATATTAACCTTCACATTCTCAAAATACATGGTTGACTCAGAAAAGTTCTTGACATTACCTCAGTGTTGTCTCCAGCTTTAAATAATGGCATCACCAGCTATCTATTTCTGTAGTTACTCAACTGAAAATTTGCTTTTTATCACAAAATCCTGTTGTTTCTAAACTGAAATGTCTCCTGAATAATATTGCTTTACATTTTTCTATGTTCATATTATTCATTTTAGTTTTTCTCTGTACAATTGAAATAAGCTTTCCTGTTTCTATTGTCCCCTCATTACTAATATACCTCAATTTTAAACTCCACAATGATGTCTTATTAACCTAAAAACAAGCAACACACACACACACACACACACACACACACACATGTTCTTGTCATATTTCATATATAAATTGTTGGTTATCTACTTGCTACTAAATGAAGTTCCAACTCTATAACTTAATATTTAAGTCCTTCAGATACTGGTATCTTTAACCTCATCCCCCTGCTATCTTTATATCCTATGTTCTGAACTCACTGCAAATAAAGATGAACTTATAATATTTTACACACTATGATGTAACTTATAATATTTACATACTTGTACACATCAGAAAACTTTTCAACATCTTCCTTATACTCAGAATGTTCTCTCAAATTTATACTAATATATTAAAATTCTATTCATCTTTTCAAGTCAAAATTGTCTTTCCTGATCTGTGGGGCTTTTTCCACTGTCTACTAAGAAAAGAAATTCAAAAATATTGTTGTGCTAATATTGTACATAGTACATTAAGATTAATTAATGAACACTGCAATAGTGACTCTCCACCTTTTTCCAACCCAAAACAGATGCATGTATTTATTATTATTTAGTTGCTCACTGATTCTTATTATTCTTATTTTTTTATAAAGTATTTTTTAAATTTATTTATTTGACAGAGAGAAACACAGCCAGAGAGGGAACACAAGCAGGGGGAATGAGAGAGAGAGAAGTGGCCTCCTGCCAAGCAGGGAGCCCAATGTGGGACTCGATCCCGTTTCTCAGGGATCATGACCTGAGCCGAGGGCAGTCGCTCAACCAACTGAGCCACCCAGGCGCCCCTATTCTTATTCTTATTATTAGTTTCAGAGGTAGAGTTTCATCAGTTGCATTTAACACCCAGTGTTCATTACATGGACTCCTTAATGACCATCATCTAGTTACCCCATCCTCCCACACTTGTCCCTTCCAGCAACCCTCAGTTTGTTTCCTATAGTTAAGAGTCTTTTACGGTTTACTTCCCTCTCTGAGTTCATCTTAACTTATTCATCTTAACTTATTCGTGTGTGTGTGTGTGTGTGTGTGTGTGTGTGTGTGTGTGAGTATGTGTTATATGTGTTGTGTATGTGTATCAGAGCTGGTCTTTGGGTGGAGTTAGTAGTTGGAAAGAAGTTTCATAAAATATTTTTTATTTTGCTTTTTTTCAGATTTGACTTTCTTAAGCAGATTTTTTTTTTATTTTGTTGAGTAAATCTAATTGCTATTTGCCAATTTTTGTTGAATGCAGATTAAATGAGTAACTTATTAACTTAGAATAGCAGTTTTTGAGGAGGGTTGATTTCTCTCTAGGGGACATTTGACAATATCTGGAGACAGTTTTGGATGTTACACTAGATGAAGAGAGCTACTGGCATCTTGCAAGCAGAGGCCATGAATACTGCTAATATCCTACAAATAATACAGGCCTACCAAAAAAAAATTATCTGGCCCAAAATAGTAGTACCAAATTTGAGCTCAGTCTTAAAGATCATGATCCCGGAGACCGGTATCAAGTCCCACATCGGGCTCCCTGCTCGGCGGGAAGTCTGCTTCTCCCTCTCTCACTCCCCCTGCTTGTGTTCCCTCTCTGGCTCTGTTTCTCTCTGTCAAATAAATAAAATCTTAAAAAAAAAAAACAAACTCATAGCTAATGTAGTTTAACATAATTGCAATTCAATATATATTTATGGAGTGGATTAAAAATTAGTACCATGGTCAATCTTCATAGCAGGAACTAGCAGTATCAAAAAAATACACTATTTGAAAGAAAAGAAAATGTTTCATTTCTGGTGAAAATTATACTGTTTTGTGTTTGTAATCTTTCACCTCATTATGTTTGAATTTATTTTTTCCAGATTATGTGTGCATACACACCTCCAGACACACACCTACCTACTGGATAAATTATTCCTTTAGGCTTTGGTTTTAGAGAAACCATCAAAATGTCAGAATTCTTGAAGTATAGTTTTGTTGGTCACAAATTGTGCTGGTTTTACAAATGATAATAATATCTTCTTAATTGTTATCATTAACTTTGTTAATTTATAATTTACCTAACATATTCAATTAAATAATAAAATTGAATACTCCATCATGTAACAATTCTTAATCTTGTTTGTTCACATATGGCACTACAGAACTAAAGACATTAATATTAAATGGTATTGTGTAGCACAATATTTATTACATCTCCAAGGCTTTAATATAAAAATTCCTTTGTAAATCAAAAATAACTTTTCTTACTCTATCAGATAAATTTAATTAAAATTTGTAAATAAATTCTTGTCTCATAATGCCCTTTTGGTCTCAGAAGCAATGAAATTCCTGAATTACTAAATGAGTTCAACTTGTTTTATATCTTGTTCAGCTGAAGGCTTACCATTACTACAATGATATCAGAAAATTACTTCTTAGGAGTTACTATTTACATTCATGGGTCATAACTGAGGAAAAAATATATTATTGAATTACAACAACTGTGTTTTTTAAAGGACAATTTACTATTTTTATGAGTTGGATTTAGAGACGGCAGTGTCTCTACTGGTCTGTTTACCCATAGATCTTGACCATGTGTGAGGCAGGACTGTCAGAGGTCTAATTGTCAGAGGTCTAATTGCCCGAGAAAAGGAGTGAGGAAAGAAGTATACTTTAAAGAAAATGGGACAGTATACAAAAGGAGTTTTTTTTTTTTAAGTTTATTTATTTATTTGACAGAGAGAGAGATCACAGGCAGGCAGAGAGACAGGCAGAGAGAGAGGAGGAAGCAGGCTCCCTGTCCAGCAGACAGCTCCACGCGGGCCTCGATCCCAGGACCCTGAGATCATGACCTTAACCGAAGGCAGAGGTTTAACCCACTGAGCCACCCAGGCGCCCGCAAAGGAATTTTGTGCATGTAATGGTGGCTGCCACTCAGATTGACCTATGGAATAGCCTTGAAGGAGGCTAGATTGGAAGAATTAGAAAAGTTTTATTTTCCACTTAAATCTCTGTATGGCAATCAGAACCCAAGACAACACAGTTGTATACATTCAAGGATTTGCCTGAATGGTGATTATCCTAATGAAATTACTTTGAATGGTGTCAGTGCATGGAATGAATAGAGTGGTCTAACTATAAAAGTAGACTAAACTCCATTTAAGGTTGAGGAAGAAGTTGTCCAGTTCTCAAATATAGGAACTAAAACCTAGACAGGAAGAATGAGAGATGTTACATTATCTCTGCAGTTTAGGTTAGGTTAAATGTACAATTGAATAAAATACATATTCAGAATGTGAGAGAACACCTAACCAATGATGTTTAATGAATGTTGACTATAAACAAATTTAATTATAATTTTGTTATTAATACAGAAATGTTGTTTTCTTATGGTAATATATTCCTTAATTCTATTGCCTTAACTGCATTACACATGGTAATTTTTTTTAATTTTATTTATTGATTTGTATGTGACAGAGAGAAAGCAGAAACAGAGGGAGCGACAAACTGAAGGAGAAGCAGGCTCCCTGCCAAGCAAAAAGCCCAATGAGGGACTTGATCCCGTTGATGTGTGCATATGTTCATATATATGAAATTTGATTTTCTTTATATAAGCATTTTTTTTCTATCACTGGGATAGTTACATTTCTTCCTGTGGCATTTTCTCTATTAATATGCATTTTATAGTGAATAAACAATAATTGGATATCTACTTTTTTAAATTGTGTATTAAAATAGTCTAGAAAGCAGAGATATAATTAATTGCACATAGTTATCAAATATTCTCTTTCTGTAAGCAACACACTGGAACTAAATATCTTCAAAAACTATATGAAAATTTTAAGAATGCATGTCCATCTTCAGGATATTCTGACTCCTATTAACATTCTAGTTCAACGTTTTACTGTGAAATAGCATTTTTCCACTTTAAGAAAACTATTTCACTTGCTATCTTGTCCAAAGTTAAAAGGTTACTAAATCTATCACTGTATCATCTGTAAGATAAGCATTAATATAGTTCAGTAGTGAGCAAATTATTTAGTCATGAATAATTTTATTCATGATAATTTTTCTCTTTTAAAATAAAAATAAATTTATATAGTTCCTTGTGGGAAAAATATTTTGCCTATTTTATAAAAGATTCCAATAGAAAAAATGCAATTTTAAAATCATTAAAACATTAATATTTGAGATTATAATATTTTTCCTCTTATTCCTATTATATCTGCGTAGGTTTTTAGAACTCACCAGATATAATTATATATATCATGTGTTTATATACTCAAAGAATAAAATAAGTGGAAGAGCTGGATTGGAAGAAATCTTTTTTTTTTTTTGGTCATCATAAAAAATTAAATATCCAAACCAGAATTATCACATGATTTTAATGAAGGCACTACTTTAGGAGTATGGGGAGATTCAAGAAATAACATGGCACCAAATTACCTAGATACCAGTAACAAGAAGAAACCAGTCTGGCCAGTAGGGCCCACAAGGGAAATAGGGGGTGAGTAGTATGTTCACAGACCGCCGGTGAGAAATGGAAGACTGGAGAGAAGATCCCCTTTGACAAGAGTAGGATCATTGAGAAATCCAGTTGCTTCTAGAAAAGTCACTCAGGAGGAGAAAAAGCAGAGAGTAAATGCCTAGACATTCTCCCATTTAAGAAATATCTAAGTTTTTAGGTTGGTTCATTGTTGTCAGAAATAAAAATGAAATAGTCCCTCCCTTGCAATGATTTTGTCATATAACTAAGTTCTGACCAATGAGACAAAAGTAGAAGTGTTGAAGACAATCTCTGAGATGTGTCCTTAAAGGAAATGAGCACATCTTCTTTCATTTCTGATATACTTCATGCTCAATAGAATGTAAATATATGGCTGCAACTTGAGAGTTCCCTTAGTGCCAGCATTAAGTTGAGAATGGCTGAGCTAGTATCTTCCCTTTGTCCCTCCACATTGATTCTCCATCTTTCTATGCCTTGTGCACTGCCCTAGAACGCTGATATGTCTGGGCTGCATTAACCCTAACCTGCTCACTTGCCTTCTCATTTGCAATTGGATTTAGGCAATGGGACACCTAATCAGAATATTAGAGAAAGAAATAAGAGTGAGCTCAGGCTGTTTCCCAGTTGCTTCCTCCCATTGCATCATCTTGTGCAAACAGTGTCCCTCAACTAAAAACCTCAAGTCCTCTCAAGGTGGCCTACACCACGACTATCTTTGTTTAGGCTTCGATAACTCTTTCCCTGAAACTGTCCCTTCTGACCTATTGTTATTAATGACTCTGTTGCGACTAGCCTTGGGTTTTTAGTGTATCTCAACCATACCCCTTAATATAATCATTTTATATCAAAAAACATTCACATGTTATCCTAATTCGAGTTATCCGTATGTTTCCTCTTGGAACTTTCAAGAGAGTGGTAAAATAACAAAATAGAAGGATCCTGGGACCCATGGAAGATCAGATCTACATGGCATTCCCTAAATATTGATTTATTTTATATGAGAGAGATCAGATACTTCAAACTTTTAGTGAGTGATATAGTTTTTAGTTTACTTTTTCTGACTGACAATTTAATATTAACACAATGAGTATTGTGATTGCCTATAATTTTAAGATGTTCCAGTTGAAACTTAGGAAGGGAAATGACTGATCAAGGGGTCTACGTTCACCTTGTTTTATTAAAATCATTATTTACAGAGTATCTATTATGATTCAGATACTCTGTTACATATTGAAAATATAGAGAATAATAAAAGTGGATTTCTAACTTTCTATTTTAGATCTCCATCTGCAGTGATTGTAAATAGGACTTTCTACTTGAGAGAATTATAGGATAACCCCTGTAGGATGGAAGAGAGCTCTTATTGTCCATTTTCTGGAAGGCGCAATTGTTTGGACATACAGTGAATCTAGTTTGAAAAGACATTCTGTATAGGTCATCATCACTTCCTTCTTGTTCTTCCCCATATTCCCACTGTTTTGTTTGTTGTTTAGTTTTTTGGTTTCTTGCATTTCCCGAATATATTGTTTGCACTTGAGTTTTTGTCTCAGGGTTTGCTTCTAGGAGAGCAAAATTTGATGGTGTTTTATTTATTTATAGATTATTTCCCATTCACTTCAACAAAATTATTTTCTGCCTTCTTTCAGAACCATGATATCTCAATTATAATAAACTTGAAATAAGCTATGAGTATGAATAGGAGGCTCTGCTGCTTTTCTGTTCTTCAAGATTTTATTGGCTCTCTTGGCATATGGTGTTTCCATATAAACTTTACAACTATCTTATTTACTTAACAATAAAAAATTGCTAATATTTTAAATAAAATAGTGTATCTCTTCTTGGCACATGGTGTTTCCATATAAAATTTACAACTATCTTATTTAGTTACAATAAAAACTTGCTAATATTTTTAATGAAATAGTATATCTATGGATTAAATGAAATTAATCTATGGATTAATTTTGGAAAATTTGTGATATCATATCATCTATTTGTCAAAAAAAGGATATGGTAAAATCCCCCACTTATTAAGTCATTTATAGATAGTTTATTTAGTAAAGTTCTTACACATTATTATAAGTTTTTGATGTTATTTTAAATGACACTATTTTTCAAGTTTACTTTGCCATCTATAGAAATAAAATTGATTTTCCCAAATCTACTCACACACTCATTAATTCTCATATTTTATCTGCATTCTCACCTAACAATAAAAAAAGAAGAGGAATATTCCAACATCTCATGGAACACATATACTCTTTTTCCTGTATGAATCTTCATTACGTGCAGTTAATGTCCTGATTTTCTCCTTGTATTTTAGGAATAGCAGTGGCATGTTTGTTATTGTCTTTGTGTTCCAGAATCTATGTTGGTCTGCTTGTACTGCTCATATGAATTTCTATAAGTTTCCTAAGTCCTGGATTGCCTCTGATTATCTCTTCCACTTTTATTTGGTAGATAATCCTTTATAAATCTAGCTTGAGTTTTCATGAATACCACATATCAACTCTTATTTTAAAATATCAGTAGATTAATCCCATAACTTCATTCATATATTTATCCATTCCTTCAGCAAATATTTACTGAATGCCTATTCTGTGAGTCCCTGTACTAGTCACTGATAGGAAGGAAAAAATTCAATCTTGCTCTTTAGGGGTTTGGTTTTACTGAGGAAAGACAAAGAACACATTAATTCTCAAACTCTCATTGCGTCATCATAACTGAATCAACATACTTTGTGTATTTTCAGACTTACAGCCAATGACAAGCTAACTGTAATTAGAGGTCTGACATTCTCTAGGGTTGACTTATCCTACAGCTGCCTGAACCCCTGTATGGACAGTTAGGCATTGATTATGTTATTCTATATCTCTTTATGTAAAACTTGAGCTATTGAACTACTTAAGCAACCAGTTTCTATATTTGTTTTCTGTAATAAACTGTGAAATGAGCTGGTTCATTGTTCATTTTTTACATATTCAAACATAAAATGAGAATGCATTCTTATGACAGCATTTGCTCATTTTTCTATATGGGAGAATGAACTATTTCATTACTTATCATTAGCAGCCTATTTATATAATAGGGTGGTGAAAAAATGTCAAAACCAATTGGATTTGTAGGACAATTTGGGATTTATAGAGTGCAATTAATCAAATTTGTGATGACACTATAGTAATCCTACTTGGTGAAAAGTACTGAAGAATCTGTAAAGAGTCAGAGGTATAGTTTTGTATTTTCTTCTAAAGAATATTGTCTATTCAGAAAAATGAAATTGAATTTCTAATTACTTAGTTGGAATAAAAATTAACTCCTAAAACAAACTGTTAAACAACTTGTAATCTTATCCACAAAGCATGTTAAAAAGTTCTTTGAAATATTTGTGATGACTACTTAGTAATCAAATATATCTGCTGCATTCTAATTTGAGATAATGCATGATGTTTAACAAACCTTCAATGTTTTAGAAAAGGGCTTTATTTCACTATGCTTTTCTTTATTTTTAATGTCTATAATATTTTATCTGTACTTTTACAGTTTGTAATTATGTTATTGGGAATCTGGGTCTTCAGTTTTTCAAATCAAATTTTGTGAAATGTCAAGTCCGAAGATATAATAGGAACATTAATTATATGTATTGTCCCCTTCCTGTTGTTATTTTCTCAGTGATAGTGACATCAAAGCAAAACAGGTTTCTTCATTATGCAATACTATGCAAAATCCCCTTAGCATATCATCATCTTCAAAAGGTCACCATGATTTTTAAACAGGCTGCACTCATTATTTACAAAGTTATATTTAGGTTCTCACTTTTGCATCTCCTAAAGTACCCTTAAGTATATAGAAGATTTGAACAAGTTGATTAACTAAAGTGATCTAACATATCTATCTACCTATCAGTCATTTATGAATCTATATCTATATCACTATAATAAATAGACTAAGTTGACTTATATAGAATACTAAATCAAATAAATACACAGAGAAAACATTGGGTGACATCATCTAATGATGGGACCCTAAAGTACTTAGGAAAGGAATTAAAGTAAGGAAGGAAAATGATGTGGAAGCATAAATGAGCAGTTGGCAGCAAAGGCAAAACCTACACATCTGCACAGCATGGCCCAGTGAGATGAACAATGTGAGAAAGTAACAGACACCATATGAGAGAGCTAAGGACAAAGAATGTCCTCAGTAAAGAGCTCACACTCCTAAGTGCAAGAAGGAAATAGTTCAATAGAAAAGAATTTGAGGGAAAAGGAAATTTGGCTTATGAGGGTTGGGAGTTACAAAAGACACAGTAGGAGTATTGCAGAAGTTAAAAAATGGAGTCAGATGAGAGGCTGAAAGAACGGAGTGGGGGAAGAGCCTATGTGCTAAGAAATGACTTGGATCTCTTACATCCTTTAGTTTCCTGGATATTGAGGTAAATGAAGTTAGAGAGTAAATTAGAACTTTCCATGATGAGGACAAAATGATGAAACATAGTAGGTTGATAGGCAGTAAGGGTGGAAATTTTGTTACAGATATGCAGAACTCCTAAGTTTGTCTCAGACTGTTGGTCTTATTTATTTGGTGCAACCTCTGGTAAAGCAAACTCTCTTTGCTATGATGGTTACCTTCCTGAACATTCACCCAACAATTTTTAGAGTATGACAAACATTTGCTCACTGTCCACTACATTTACTTCTTTTGAGAGAAAACTCTTGACACTGAGAAACATCTATCATTAGCAAATGAATAGGTTTCTTTTTTTATTTTTTTCTTTCCCTCTTTCTGAAGACTTGATCTTAAATTACTCTGATTATTTTCAGGATGAACAAATTATATACTACTTAATGAACTGGGATCTGCATTTTGTTGACTCTTATCTTTTGCTGCAAACATCATTACTCAGCCATATTGAATAATTGCTATGCTGCCTAAACTTCCCAGCCTCTAACACATGTGGTTACCTCTTTCCAGGGCTTCCCTTATAATCCAATTTTTTCAATTGAAAAGACTCAGTTAACCTCACCTCTAGATGCCTGACCCTAAATCTCAAAAGTTATTCAAAGCTTAAAGGCTGCCATAGCAATCTGGCTTTACGGCTACAAAGTACTATACACTAGAATCAACTACTATACTATGCATTCCTTGTTTATTTCACATCAAATGATATTCAGAGTTGGGTAGTATTGATAAGGAGGGGAAGATACTGTATTAAAGGGGGGAATACACATGCTAAGGATAAGTTCACAAAATTTATGTGAAGGTTTTATACAGTAACAACCATATGGTTGTCCTTAGAAATACTTGAATGGGGGGGGTGGTTTGCTGGGTGGGTGCCTGAGTGGCTCAGTTGTTAAGCATCTGCCTTTGGCTCAAGTCATGATCTCAGAGCCTGGAGATCAAGTCCTGCATCAGGCTCCTTGCTTGGCGGGAAGCTTGCTTCTCCCTCACTCACTGCCCCTGCTTTTTTCCCTCCCTCATTGTGTTTCTCTCTGTCAAATAAATAAATAAAATCTTTTAAAAAAGAGAGAAATTCTTGATAGGTAATACTATTGCAAATAGAATCACAGTTTAGAATAATTCTAAAATGGGATCACTGGCTACTTTTTTTTTTTCTTGTGACTACATGATGTATAACAAGATCAAAATTAGAATAAGATAATGTAAGGGCCAGCCAAGACCAGTGTCAGTACCCCTCAAATTTGCCTGTTTTGAAAGCTG
>PITA01034054.1:0-12293 GCA_004023965.1 Spilogale gracilis | reverse complement strand
CTGCTCGGCAGGAAGTCTGCTTCTCCCTCTCTCACTCCTCCTGCTTGTGTTCCCTCTCTGGCTGTGTTTCTCTCTGTCAAATAAATACTGACTCTGAATGGAAATTTTGAATAAATTTAGTTCCGTGAAAAACAATACGATCCTTTGTTTTCTTTTTTACTGCTTTTGAGAACCACTGGCTTAAAGGGAAAGAGAAGTAACCAGAAGAAAAACTGCATGTTAAAAAAAAACAAACAGCTTTTTATAGCCACATCCCTTTGCTTCCCACACAACCCTTCCCATCTAAGGAACTGGCTGCATTCAAGCACACAGCAGCAGGAAAGAGGGAAAAATGGAGAGGGACTGGAGCGCCTGGGGAGCTCAGTCACTTAAGCGTCTGCCTTCAGCTCAGGTCATGATCCAGGGTCCTGGGATCAAGCCCCACATAGCTCCGTGCTCATCAGACAGTCTCCCTCTCCTTCTACCTGCCCCAGCTGCCCTTACTTTGCTTGTTCCCTTCTCTCTCTCCCTGTGTCAAATAAACAAAATCTTAAAAAAAAAAAGAAAGAAAGAAAGAAAGAAAGGAAGGAAGGAAGGAAGGAAGGAAGGAAGGAAGGAAGGAAGGAAGGAAACAGTGGAGAGGGGTCGATCCTCCAGAGATGCCGAGTCCGGTTCAGGGTGACCGAAGAGCAACAATAAGGACACACAGGACAAAAGCCACAGAAGCAAAGGCACGTGGGCCAACCTCACCCCGGCAATGGCGTGCGCCAGCAGCGTCTTCCCGCAGCCAGGTGGCCCGTGCAGGAGGACTCCGCGTGGCGGGGTGGCGCCCAGGTAACGGTACAACTCGGGGTGGCGCATGTGGACGAGCATCTTGCAGACTTCCTGGCAAGGAATGGAAAGGAAAGATGTCTTGCTTGGCCCGAGAGAATAGAGGACCTGCGGTGAAGCCATCGGCCTGTTCTCCCATTTACTCTGAAGCCAAGGCCGCAGCCCAGCTCCAGGGCCTGGTGGAAGGCTCTGGCAGGAACCTCTCCATGTCCCCTTCCCCAGCTGTCAAGAGAACCCACCTTGCAGCATCGCAGACACGACATGTGCTAAGTGGAACAGAGCAAACGCTAAGTGAACAGTAACTGTCACTCCAACTTTTGCTACAGCAGTGCCACTCACGAAGCATCGATCTTCCCTACACTGTAGTTCCAGCCATGGAAAAGTGGAAGGTACTACACTTCCTTATCCCTCGGCATCCTGAAGGTAATAAACCAGGCCTGCCCTTCTCTCCTCCCCAGGCTTCTTGCCACCTCCAGTTCCTACCACAAACAAAGAGGCAGACTTTGTCTGAATAATGTATCAGCACTAAGCCCATCTCAGTAAATTCCTGCACTCGAACTAACCTTTAATGTTGTATCATTGCCTCCAACATCTTCAAACTTCACCTTGGAGACCTGTAACTCCAGCTCCCTGGCTTTAGCTGGTACACAAAAGAGGAGATGAAAAGATTAGTGGTTCAGTAGTAACTCAGAATTCTACTGAATAATGTCTAAGTAAACCAAGGTCCATGGGACAGTGAAAGCTTTTCTCATAGACATCGCTGCACACGGCAGGTCCAGGCACAAGGGCTGGGACTGAGGACATCACACCCGGGTCCCGCTGGCCAGCTCCCCACCCACCCCTTGGGACTCACAGCTCACCTTTCCGCTGCAGGACAGCTTCTATTTCTCCATCTGCTTCCTGAAGGTCTTTCTTCCTTTTCCTTCCTTTGTTCTTCAGCCTGTTTTTCCTTTTTTCACTACTCTCCAGAAGAGAAACGTCTTTAGAATCCTGGAAAGAAAAGAAATTTCAATATGACTTGCTCAAAGTCAAAGCACCACTGATGTCTTCTTTAAGACAGGCATGACCGAATAGACGGCATTCCCAGCCGGGCACTGGTGCCTATGCCCCCTCTCCGTGCTCAGGCATGCACTCTGCTGCAGATCAGCCTTCTTTTCCACAGCTGAAGACTCAGTTCATTTCCCCCACATGAAAACTTCCTTTCCAGACTCTTCTAGTTAGACTTAGTCTCCCTCACATCCCCAGAACACTGACTGTGCAAGCGCATGACAGCCTGCCACAATCTGCCTTGTACGTGAGCACTTCTGTGTCTGAGGGAACTGTGAGCATCTGTTCATCTTGGTGTGTTTCTTTTTTAAGATTTTATTTATTCATTTGACAAAGAGACAGAGAGAGAGGGAACAGAAGCAGGGGGACTAGGAGAGGAAGATGTAGGCTTCCCGCTGAGCAGGGAGCTCAATGCGGAGCCTAATCCCAGGACCCCGGGATCATGACCCAAGCCAAAGGCAGTCGCTTAACAACTGAGCCACCCCCGCGCCCCCATCTTGTATTTCTCATGGAGCCTTTCACTAGTGGGTCCTCCTGTGATGTCTAATAAAACATTACATGAAAACAGGACTACTGAGCTGCTTGGAAAGCCATAAAAAGGTATGATTCAACGTAAGAGTCAAGCTATTTCATTAACCTTGCAATTACGTTCTCTAAAAATAGATGAGTAAGGTAGAGATTTAGAAAAAGCCCATTAATAATCCAAAAGGAAAAAGTCTTGGCTCTTGGAAACCACTTACAGTGGTACTGTCCAAGAGAAACACAATGCCACATACATAATTGTAAATGTTTTATTTCTTTGTCCAAAGACTACTTATTTATTTATTTTCCCAGCCACCCAATAATTTTAAATATGTTCTAGTGGCCACTATACTTAAAAAAGGGAAAAAGCAACAAGTGAAATTAATTTAGCAGGGGTGCCTGGGTGGCTCAGTTGGTTAATCGACTGCTTTCAGCTCAGGTCATGATCCCGGAGACCCGGGATCGAGCCCCACATCGGGCTCCCTGCTCAGCGGGAAGCCTGCTTCTCCCGCTCTCAGTCCCTCTGCTTGTGTTCCCTCTCTGGCTGTATTTCTCTCTGTCAAATAAATAAATAAAATCTTAAAAAAAAAATTAATTTAGCATTTAACCAAAGATATTCAAAACATTATCCTTCCTTTTTTTTTTTTTTAAGATTTTATTTATTTACTTGACAGAGAGAGAGCACAAGGAGGCAAAGCAGCAGGCAGAGAGAAAGGAGAAAGCAGGCTCCCTACTGAGGAGGGAGCCTGATGCAAGGCTTGATCCCAGGACCCTGAGATCATGACCTGAGCTGAAGGCAGAGGCTTAACCCACTGAGCCACCCAGGTGCCCCTAAAGCATTATCACTTCAACATATAATCAGTATAAAAAATTAAGAGGTCTCATATTGTTATTTTTATAGCAAGTCTTCAAAGATCAACGTGTACTTTATGCCTATAGCGTATCTCCACCCAGATGCTAAATTTTTTTTTTTTAAGATTTTATTTATTTGACAGAGAGAGAGAGTGAGAGCAAGCACAAGCAGGCAGAGCAGCAGGCAGAGGGAGAGGAAGGAGGAGACGCCCTGCAGAGCAGGGAGCCTGACCCGGGGCTCAAACCCAGGATACCGAGGTCATGACCACAGCCAAAGGCAGACGCTTACTGACTAAGCCACCCAGGTGCGCCTTATTTTGTAAATTTAAATTAACAATACAGTTCCTCATTTACACTGACCACATTTTTAATGCTCAAGACTGTGGCTAGCACTTACTACGCTCGACAGTGAGCCCCGGGGGAGTCTTCAGGGACTACCATGGCCCAGATTACTTTGAGTCCCCTCTCATTCTATCAGGCATTAAAAATAGTTATGGATGGTGTCCAGTATGTTCACTTTGTAGTAATTCATCCAGCTTTACTTTTATGCATGGTATAGTTCAACTCAGGAAGGTTAAAAAAATAAAAGGGTGTCTACTTCTTCTGTATGTTTTCATGATGCACCCATTAGGGCAGGCTCCGTCAAGGCAACACCCTAAGCTCAAAATGAGCCACACGCTGGTTTAGCGCTAACTTCCCCTCCTCTGACAATGACCAACTTTCCGAAACACATGCCCAAAGTAGCTATTCTTTTTTTTTTAATTTTTTTTATGCCTTCTCTTTGTTCAAAGGAGAAGGTCTACTCTTTTTTTTAAGATTTTATCCATTTGACAGAGAGAAACACAGCCAGAGAGGGAACACAAGCAGGGGGAGTGAGAGAGGGAGAAGCAGGCCCCCCGCCAAGCAGGCAGCCCGACGCGAGGCTCGATTCCGGGTCTCCGGGATCATGACCCGAGCAGAAGGCAGTCGCCCAACCAACTGAGCCACCCAGGCGCCCCGTAGCTATTCTTTAACTCTCACCGGTAAATGCACCTTGGAAGGCTCATCAGGCTCCACGTCCAGTGTGGAGCCCTACACTGTGCTCGATCCCAGGACCGAGACCATGACCAGAGCCAAAGTCCAGATTCAGACGCTCTACCAACTGAGTCATCCAGGTGCCCCTATTAGCTGCATTTTAACCAGGAAGACACTATTAAACAAACCAAAGGTCCTGTTGCCCTGGAGCTGACATTCTAGTGGAGAAAGTCAAAGAAAAAAACCCAACTAGACAATTACACAGTAAGTTCTAAGTGGTCCTAAGTGCTTGACAGAAAGGAGATGAAGAAAGGTCAGGAAACAGCATCCAAGGACATGGCATCTTACACGTAAGGAAAGGATGCTGCCAAGATTACAGGAAAACGAGATATGAGTCAGAGGAATCTGGGGACAGTTCCCAGGTAGAAGCACAAGTGCAATGGCCCCAGGTGAGCACACATGGGATGTCCTAGAAACAGCACGAGGCCATGGTGGCAGAGGAGATGACTAAAGAGCCAGCAGGACAGTCATGTGCACACAGCTTTTCTGGCTACTGTAAGGCCTTGGATTCTAGACTGAATGAAGCCATTTTCAGTATATGAATGGGCACAATCTAACTTGTGAAAACAACATGTGGGGGGGCACCTGGGTGGCTCAGTCAGTTAAGTGTCTGCCATCGGCTCAGGTCATGATCCCAGGCTCCTGGGATCAAGTCCCACAGTTGGGTTCCCTGCTCAGCAGGGAGTCTGCCTCTGCGTCTGCCTCTCCCTCTGTGCTCTCCCTCTTTGTCTAATAAATAAAAATCTTAAACAAACAAACAAAAGGATATCTGTGTGTGGGGTGTGCGCTTCCAAATCCACCCCTCCTTCATGAAACACAAGAATCTGCTGATGCTACATTCAGTGAGAAGGTGGTGATGCACTCCAACTACTTAGGGCTGAAATTCCACCACAAAAATACCTCTATCTCAGATCCTGACTTCTTGCGGTTACTCTTCTCATCTGTCAGGTCCATCTTTCCATCAGTTCTATTGATAAACCACCCTCCTTCAGAACCTCTGGCTGGGGTCTTCAATGGGATGGAGCTTGTTCCAGAATGTGTCCACGGGGTCGAGCCAGTGGTTTCTCTGGGCTCCATCTCGGGAGTACTGGAAATGGAATCAGGATGTCTTTTCCGATATAAGGAGAGTAGGGAGCTGTTCATGTGATTTGCTGCCTGGCAGAAACACGACATCAGCATGAATTACTTGAAGGTACTCGTGGAAAGCCAGGTACCCGTAGATTCCACTACCCACAGCTTCTCTCACAGCATTTCAGCCAGGAGACACAGGGATTTCACAATAAGATGCTTCACAAACTGTTCATAAACGATGTCCCCCTTCATCTCAAGTTAATGCACCAATTCATAAATGGAAGCCAAATGAAACCAAGTATATAAGCTCACTGTTAAAAAATACAACAGAATCAAGTACAAAAATGAGCTGGTTGTCAAGGAGAGTCACTACTATCTCATCAATTCAATACTGAATCAGACAGAGCTCATTATCATTCTGACTTTGTTAATAAACTTAAGAACTGAATTACCATTAGGGAAAAACACAGTACGTTAGAAATCACGTGGCATATTATATCTACATTTCCCTTTAATCGAAGCCTACTTCTTGGCAATGTCAGAATGTTTGCAGAAAATGTATCCTTTTCTCAATTTTTACTGTTAATTCCCCTTTCTCTTCCCGTGTGCCCTTATTTCTGGCCACTCTCTTCCCTTTTTTTCCCTATAAAATAGGCCATAAACACAAATACTGAAAGGATGGCCTTCCAGAGATTTCTTCAACACTATACACAGGAAGTACTCAATTATTTATTGATGGAGATGTTCAAAGTCTCTTATTCTATTCCACACTGATCTTTTTTTAAGGCGGTTCATAATGATAAAAAAAATCAAAGTGGGTCCATTAACTGTCTGGTTTACCTGTGGGTCTGGGTAGTCTTCCATATTTGAATCATCGTCTGAATAGCTTTCAGTATACCTCAGTGAGAAGACAAAAGAAACATTTTAAAGACTTTTCTCCCACATCCTAAAAAAATTACTATCCAAACAAAAAATACACTAAGGCAAAATATTATGGTGGTTAACGGTCCAGGCTTTGGAATTAAGAGAAGTCTGGATTCAAAATACAATGCTGCTGGTTATTAGCTTCCACTGGATCTCTGTGAGGATCAACTTCCCTATCTGTAAGAGGGGAGAGTAAATAACGTCCACCTCACTGAGTTATTAAAGGATTCATCAGAAGCTCACCAAGTCCTTAGAGTACATAATAAATGTTTAATAAATTGTGGTTATCTTAATCTTAGCAATAAATAAAAGTGAAACGTAAATTCCTACCTGACCCAAGGGTCTCATTAGGAATATCAGATGCCAAAAAAAGGGAAAAAAGTTAAATAATTAACTAAGTAACAAAGTCACAAATTCCACATGACCCAAAAGGCACATGGCCAGGTGCAGCTTTCCCAAGTCTGTCCATAAGAAAAGGTACACGGAGGTTTTCATATCACACAACAAGGAATAGACATAAACCCTAGTAACTACAAACTGAGAATGCAGTCTCAGTTCATCATAACCCAGAGTTGATATTTAATAGTAATATCTAATAATACTAATAATAATTAGTAAGAAAAGGACCCTTCCTAGCCAAAAGGTTTACAAGAAATGTTATGACCCACCTTTATTATTAAGACATGGATTCTTTTGTTACTCGTTAAATTCTAATAATATAAGTTTGAGCGTTTCTAGCCACTGTAAAGAAGATAGATTATTCAATCACTTGGGAAAAAAACCATTTTGCCTATGACTCACATCCTACAAATACAAATGGATTAAAGAGTTAAATATAGGGCGCCTGGGTGGCTCAGTGGGTTAAGCCTCTGCCTTCAGCTCAGGTCATGATCTCAGGATCCTGGGATCGAGGCCCACATCGGGCTCTCTGCTCAGCAGGGAGCCTGCTTCCTCTTCTTCTGCCTGCCTCTCTACCTACCTGTGATCTTTCTCTGTCAAATAAATAAATAAAATCTTAAAAAAAAAATAGAGTTAAATATAGTGCTATAAATAAGCAACCAAAGAGTACAGGTAATTATCTCATATACTCCTGTGATAGTTCTTTCTAAGCATTATCAGCATCAACCATAAAGACTGACAGATCTGACTAGGTAAAGATCCAGAACTTCTCTCATCAAAAGACACCCTTTTTTTTTTTTTTTAAGATTTTCTTTATTTATTTGATGGTAGGAGAGAGGTATGAACAAGGGGGAAGGGCAGAGGGAGAGGTTGAAGCAGACTCCCTGCTGAGCAGGGAACCCATGCAGGACTTGAACCCAGGAACCCGAGATCATGACCTGCGCTTAAGGCAGCCACTTAACCAACTGAACCACCCAGGATCCCCAAAAGACACTTGAAACAAAGATAAAAGACAAGTGGCAAAATGGAACAAGCATTCGCAATACCTATAAAAGGAGGTGTTATTTTATACAAAGGGATTTGACAACATGGAAAACTCAAGTATGTCTCAAATGAAAGACAAAACCCATAAATGAGCAACTAACAGAAGAAAGATGCAACAGTCAAAAAAAATTTTTTTAACCTCACAAGTTATCAAAAAGCTACAAATAAAAACGTATCAACTTTTTTCTTTCTTAAAGATTTTATTTATTTGACAGAGAGAAACATAGCCAGAGAGGGAAGACAAGCAGACACAAGCAGGGGGAGTGAGAGAGGGAGAAGCAGGCCCCCCGCCGAGCTGGGAGCTCGATGTGGGACTCAATCCCGGGTCTCCGGGATCATAACCTGAGCCAAAGGCAGTCGCTCAACCAACTGAGCCACCCAGGCGCCCCAAAATGTATCAACTTTTACATAAGAAGCTGGCAAAGATTAAAGATTAGTACTACTCTACTAAGTACTACACTACACTACAAGGGTACACAGAAATGCACTCTATACAAAGCTACTGTGAGTATGAAACCAGGCAACTCTCTTTGGAAGATAACTGTAAAAGTACCAGAAATCTCAAAAATATATCTTTGGCCCCAGAAACACCACTTCAGGAATTTAACATTAAAAAAAAACAAAAAAACAAAAACAAAAAAACAAAGAAATGGGAGCGCCTGGATGGCTCAGTCATTAAGCGTCTGCCTTTGGCTCGGGCCGTGATCCCAGGGTCCTGGGATCGAGCCCCACATGGGGCCCGCATCAGGCTCCCTGATCAGTGGGAAGCCTGCTTCTTTAAAAGTACCACTTATCAACACTGATAAAAAAAAGAAAAAGAAGATAGGAAGAGCCCTAGATCTAGCAAAATTAAATGTTCTCTAAACCCTTTCTTAAAAAGAAGCCTCTAGGCCAACATGAATTCTAGGGGAATTCTAACAAACTAACAAAGAGTAACAGTAACATTACACTAACTTTTTCATCAGAGAAAAAAAAACATTTTCCAACTAATATTATAAAGTCAGTATAACCCTAGTACCAAAACCTGATGAAGACATTGCAAAAGAGAAAAAAATGGGGGTGCCTGGGTGGCTTAGTTGTTAATCATCTGCCTTTGGCTCAGGTCGTGATCAGCCTCCCTCTCCCATTGCCCCTGCTCGTGTTCCCTCTCTCGCTGTGTTTCTCTCTGTCAAATAAATAAATAAAATCTTAAAAAAAAAAAAAGGAAAGGAAGAAAAAAAGAAAGAAAGAAAATGCAGATCAGTATGAAAAGAGATCTAATCACCTACAAAAAAAGAAGAGCAAACAGGATTTTCCAATATCTAAGAAGAATAATACATCAGGACCCAGTAGGGTGTACCCCAGGGTGTAAACCCGGCTTAACACTCAAAAAATCAACATAATTCACCAAATGAATTTTGGGAGAAAACCATAATGAAATCCTTCATTAAATGCGTAAAAAGCATTTGATAAGTGTAATATAAAAAACCCTCAACACTATTTCTTAAACAACAAAATTAGTTGGTATCTTTTTACATATCTGGCATTGTATTAGGGCAGAGAAAAGCACAGATAATGAGATGGATCTATTGTAGATAAACACACGTAAAAATCTCAACACCATATGGCAAGCATTATGCAAACGTCTGTAAACAGGGCGCCTGGGTGGCTCAGTGGGTTAAAGCCTCTGCTTTCAGCTCAGGTCATGATCTCAGGGTCCTGGGATCAAAGCCCACATCAGGCTCTCTGCTCAGTAGGGAGCCTGCTTCCTCCTCTCTCTCTGCCTGCCTCTCTGCCTACTTGTGATGATCTCTCCCTCTGTCAAATAAATAAATAAAATCTTTAAAAAAAAAAAAAAGTCTGTAAACAGGAGTTAAGGAAACATGTAGAAAGGCGTCTAAGAAGGCCCAAGGAAGGCACGGACGTGGCCTCTTGAAAGCTGGGTGGGAGTTACAGAAAGCCATACAAAGGCACAAGAATGTGTCCCTTTTTTTTTTTTTAAGATTTTATTTATTTGACAGAGAGGGAACACAAGCAGAGGGAGTGAGAGAGGGAGAAGCAGGCTTCCCGCTGAGCAGGCAGCCCAATGCGGGGCTCAATCCAGGAACTCCAGGATCATGACCTGAGCTGAAGGCAGAGGCTTAACCACTGAGCCACCCAGGGGCCCCAAGAACGTGTCCTTTTTGGGCAAGTCTGAGTTGCTTCAGTAGGCCCGAAGCAAAGGTCTGGAGACAAGTAAGTAATACACAGGGTCATGCTGGCAATGAAGAGCTGCTAAAAATTTTACAAATAGAAATGCAATGTGATCGTGTCCCTGGTTAAGAAAACCACTCCCTTTTCTGTAATCCTTACTCATTATCCTCTTCGCCTTGTCTTGCTCTTTTTGCCAGATGTTCATCTTCTAATTCTGTTAGATCCTTAAGTTCTTTCTCACTAGTAATTATGCTAAATACTAAAACAAAAAGAAAAATGTCATGAGCTAAAACAATTCTTTAACTTCATTAATAATTAAGCTCTAACACTACAAGACTCACCTTTTTCTACCTGAATCCTAAAAGCATTTCTTTTTCTTCGACCATAGTCTATACTGAAAAACACAAGAATCTTAGTACAATGGTCTCCACCAACATTGTCCCATTAACTCAATTTAAATTGATCACATTAATTTGCACAAATATATAAGTATGTCACTGTATTCATCCTGACCATAAGCTTATTTTCATCCTGACAAATAAATAAAAATATTAAAAAAACAAAAAAAACTCTGACAAATAAAACTCTTAAAAAAAGCTCATTTTCAAGCAACTTCTGAGTTTACATTTTCATTACCGTAATTTTCCTTTGTCTTTTAAGATTTTATGTATTTCAGAGAGAGAAATAGAAGGAGAGAGAGAGAGAGCATGAACAAGGGGAGGAGCAGAGGCAGAGGGAGAAGCAGACTCCGCTGAACAGGAAGCTCAACACCAGGCTTGATCCCAGGACCCTGATATCACAACCAAAGCCAAAGGCAGACAGTTAACCAACTAAGCCACCCAGGGACCCCATAAATTTTTCTTGATTAGAGGTGGGCTTACAGCATCAGAGACAATGGCAGCTTGTACTGAAGAGAGAAGAAGGATGAAGCGAAGGAATGCTACCAGAGTTCTGGAATTCTACAGGATGGACCATGAGCTGTGGACACGCATGACCCTTCAAGGAAAGGGATGAATGACTCTAAAGGAGGCTCAGAGGTTGGAGGGCACCGCCACCACCTGGAGCCAGGTGTCCCAAGCCCAAGGAGTGGCGCTGTGTCCTCCTCGGATCCAGCCATCCTAGTGGGCCTACAGTGCAGAGCACTGAAGCAAATTAAACCAGTAAAACCAGTGTTTTTATAAGACTAGGAGGGGCACCTAACTGGCTCCGTTGGTGGAGCACACAACTCCTGATCTCAGCGTTGTGAGTTGGAGCCCCATATTGTGTGTAGAGATTACTTAGAAATCGGGGCACCTGAGTGGCTCAGTCGTTAAGCGTCTGCCTTTGGCTCAGGTCATGATCCTAGGGTCTTGGGATTAAGCCCCGCATTGGGCTCCCTGCTCAGCAGGAAGCCTGCTTCTTCCTCTCCCCCTGTGTATGTTTCCGCTCCGTTTCTCCCTCTGTCAAATAAGTAAGTAAAATCTTTGAAGAAAAAGGAAAAAAAATAGAGAGATTATTTAGAAATAAAATCTTTAAAAAATAAGAATAAGAGATTACTATACAGGCACACAGAGGAAAGAGCAGGTGAGGACACAGGGAGAAGATGGCCACCCACAACCAAGGACAGACCTCAGGAGAAGCCAACCCTGGCAGTACCTTGGGCTATGGCTGACTCCCTGCCCCACAACTGTGAGGCCTTAAACTTCTGTTGTTTAAGCTCCCCTGCCTTGGATACTTTTTTTATGGCAGTCCTAGCAAACTAGTATACTAAGAAGAAAACAGAGACCCTGAAATACACAAAGTTGTGTAAAATTCATGATAATCCACGTAGTGCGGTATCAGGAAAGGTAGGCCTAGAGACACAAGAGAAAACCTGAATCTTTAGGGAGAAGCCTGGAGACATTCTGAGGTAGCTAGGAAGCTCAGGAAGATCATGCCTCATGGATTTAATTCTTTAATGACACAGGAAAAGAGGCAATACTCCTGACCAAACTGTAAGGTACTGAAACGGAAGCAGCAGCCATTTCCCTTAGTAAAAAGGCCAACATCTTGTATATAACAGGTAAGTGATAAATCTTTGTATAACTAGATTGAATTTGGACTGGTGAACAAATGCCAGCAGCAATTAACATCAACTGGAAATTTGGGCAGGATGGAAACTAAAAAAAGGCAAGAATCTGGAGGTTACATCTTTTTACCTGTACATTCTTTGTAAATCAGATGCTAAGACTCCAATGTCCACATATTTGCCACATCTGTTACTGGTGAGGTACTAAAACAGAAGATAAGACAAACATTCAACACTCAGTATTTCAAACTCAGTGATTTTAATCAGAGATTGAGCTATTCGGGGCACCTGGGTGGCTCAGTCATTAAGCGTCTGCCTTCGGCTCAGGTCA
>PITA01034053.1:0-12052 GCA_004023965.1 Spilogale gracilis | reverse complement strand
AAAAAAAAAAAAAAAAAAAAAAAAAGAATTCTATCTAATCTTGTTTTGTATGAGAAGAAAAATCTGCCTTGCTGATTTGCTGATGAAATGTATAAGTATGGCATGGCATGTATGAGTGAAGAGCACTTTTTTTTTCTTTTTTGAAGACTTATCAGTGAAGTGAGGAAACCTATGGGAGAGAAGACTTTGACTTACTAAGTTCTACTTAGGTGTGAGATGGAATTACTTTTAGATTCTGCAGGCAGGTAAAGGTGCACACAGTGCAATAAAGAAGTTAAAGAAATGGGTGAAATGAGATAGGGGATGTACAAGTGAAATCAAAAGAAAGGGAATTTTTCAAATGTGAAAAAAGTTATGTTCTGATAGTCTGAACAGAAAAAGAAATGAAATGCATGTTCCTCATGTTTTATTATTACTAAAAAAATTGTTAAATAGTTAAGATAATATTAAAAAGTATACAGAATATGTCATTTCAATTCATGTAAGGCATTATTTGTATTATTAACAGAAACCACCCTGTTCCTTAAGTAAAAAAGAAATACTAATACAGTGTGTGCACTGTATTAACTTTCTAAAATCAGAAGAATTCTGAAACCCCCAGTATATATGGCCCCAAGATTCAGAATAAGGCAAACAAACAAAATTAGTAAAGGATTGAGGACTATACCTTTTTCTAATGCTTTATTAGGGAAAAATGAATGATAAGTTATTTATTTATTTATTTTTAAAGACTGCCAATTCCAGGTTCCATGCAATTGTTTTAGCAGTTTCAGAGGCAGCAAGGGTTCAGTAGGAGTCTCCAACAAAGAGCCAATCATAGAGATGATGGATACTCCTACAACCCTAACCTTGTTTAGTAAGAGATTATTAATCTCTGTTAATAATCCTACTATGTACTAGTAAGATTATTCAGATCATGTCATTCTATTCCAATTAATAATAAAATACTTAGCAATGAGATGGTCTATGTATTTATTTATCACCTTAACTCTTCTACTTAATACTTGGGGTGCCTGGGTGGATCAGTTGTTAAGCGTCTGCCTTTGGCTCATGTCATGATCCCCGAGTCGCAGATTAAAGGCCCGCATCGGGCTCCCTCCTCGACAGGAAGCCTGCTTCTCCCTCTCACTCCCCCTGCTTGTGTTCCCTCTCTAGCTCTATTTCTGTCAAATAAAATCTTAAAAAAAAAAAAAATACTTGAATCCTTATAATCAATGAATGGCCCTATCTTCACTTACACCCCTGATCATGGATTGCATTATCCGAGACTTACTTGCCTAATTCACAATCCAAGTTTTATTAAGTTCCTTGAGTTATCACTATATAGTTTAGAATGGGTGATGATAAAGGATGTATCAGTTAAGATGTTTTCATATACATGAAACATAAAATCCAAATCGCACTGGATTAAACTGGAACTTAATGGCTCACATAAAACAGATAAAGTCTAGGGGTATACCATTTTCAGGGAGGACTGGATCTAGTGGTCAGAGCGTGGTTTTTCTCTGTTCTACTCCTTCGGTGTTTGCTTCTTATTTAACTGGTTTCCTTTTATGGTCAGAAGTAGCTGCCAGGAGTTTAATGACAGTACATTTTGATTTCTGTTGAAATTCAGCGGGGAAAAAAAAGTGCCTTTAGCCCACCATTCCTAAGGAATATCCCAAGATCATTCTGATTCATCTAGCTTAGATCACATGCCTGCTATGACTGCCTTGGGTCAAGGCACATGTTCCATTCTAACGAAGTCTTCATAATATTTATGAAATAAAGCACATTAGAGTTGACCTTAGTGATTTCAACTTCTAATATTACTGAATAATATTACTGAATTAAAACTGATAAGTTAAGCATATCACACAACTTTCATTCTCTCTTAAAAAGTTACTCCCCAAAACTTTAATAACAACCCATCAAGAGAAAAAAAAATTAAATTAACTCTTCCCCAAATAAAAATCACATTTTCAAGGGTTCAGAACGTATTACAAAATTACCCACAGGCTTTATGATTTTCCTTTTTAACAAACAGAAACCAACACCATATATTTTCTCAAAGCAAAAGAAGTTTACATATGACTCTTTCAAGATTACAACAGAAGAATTTAAATAGAGTACAGAGTTACATGAGTATCTTGAGTTAGGAAAAAGAAGTGTTTTTGTTTCGTAGAAACAAAACTTAAAAAAGAAGTAAATAATCCATTCTGTAACTCAAGACTCCTCTTACAAGGTATTAGATTCACCAGAAAACCTACCACCACACGCACAGACACACAACGAGGTCCTAAGAACAGAGCAGAGATGTACACCTGAAGGAGCCTTTTTGTGAATGTGCATTTCAAAGCCAAACACTATTTCCGAATTACTATGTTTCATACTTTTTACGTCCCTTATTTCTATAATTAGCAGAGAAAATAGAAAATAAACTATTGTTTTTATAACATAGAATATAGTGAAATTTATTCAACTGAAAGCCAGTACTCAAAACATATAGAGAAAGATCTGATATTGGCAATAAAGCTGAAGAAAAACAAAAGGTAAAATACCAAGCACTTGAATGTGTGTTATACAATAGTCATCTTAAAGCCGAACTGCATTTATAATCCTGCAGGGAAGTAGTGTGGATGTGAATTAAAAGAAGAAAGAAGGGCACCTGGGTGGTTTAGTGGGTTAAAGCCTCTGTCTTTGGCTCAGGTCATGATGTCAGGGTCCTGAGATCGAGGCCCACATTGGGCTCCCTGCTCAGCAGGGAGCCTGCTTCCTCCTTTCTCTCTGTCTGCCTCTCTGTCTACTTCTGATCTCTCTCTCTGTCAAATAAATAAAACTTAAAAAAATTAAAAAAATAAAAGTAGAAAGAAGAGGATCTGAATTAAAAGAAAACCACTGTAGGGGTTGCCTGGGTGGCTTAGTCAGTTGGTTTTGGCTCATGTCATGAGCAGGGAATCTACCTGAGATTCTCTTTCTCCCTCGCTACCCTTCCACTAGCTAACATGTTCCTTCTCTCTCTGAAATAAATAAAAATTTGGAAGAAAGGAAGGAAGGACGGAGGGAGAGAGAGAGAGGTGGAAAATCTCTGTAATTATTCAATTCTGTACATTGGTTTTCCAAATACTTACCTGTTGAAACAATTCAATTCAGTTAATATGCACTGATGGCTTTATTAAGAAGCTAATACTGGTGTTAGACAAAGGAGAGATATAAACACAGCCCTATCTTCAGAATATTTGCAATGTGCCTCAAAAGCAACATACACAAAGGGGCATTACTGGATAGCACAGGACATAATTAAGGAGAGATAAATGCATGAGACACTAAAGACAGTGGGTAATCAGGAAGAGCAGAAATCAAATGAGAGGATTTGTACAGCAAGTAACCTACGGGAAAATTGTTTAACATTAAGGAAATTTATTATCTCACCTAACAAGGAATCCAGTTAGGTGATTCTATGTGTATTATGTGGAGTCCAGTTCTACTTCTCTTGCCTCTGCCTTCCCTGACATCAAGGCATTACTTTCAGGCTAGTAGCAAAATGGCTACAGCAGTTCCAGATGTCACATCTAGATAAAACCACCTCTAGGGAGAAGAGGGATCAACTATTTCCTTCTTTCTCAAAAACAAGAAAACCTTTCCCAGAATCCTCTTACAGACTTCCCTTCTATTACTCAGTGCCCAAAACTGGATCTATTCCTAAAATGATTCCAAAGGGAAGAACACCTACCATTACCCAAGATTAGAGTAGATACTGTTAATTATCATGATCATCACTTTAGTGTTAGCTGAATATTTTAAGAAGACAGGCCCTGGAAGATGGTATAATTAGGAAAATAAATAGAGAAAATACAATGGCCAAGGAAAGGATGTGTCTAACTGAATCAAAAAGTCAAACTACAATCGTACATTAAACACACTGTTAGGCACCAGGAACTTTCCTAAACTGCACTGTTGGTCATTCTCTGTAATACAAAAATTAACTTATTATTCAACAGTGAGTAAATGCTAAGAATGGAGGAGGAGGAGTTCTCTTTTTATGATAGGATTTAGTTAATTATCAGTGGGGACAATCAGACTCACCACTCCTTGTCAATGGAGTCACCCATTTAGTTATCTCTGGGTTGAGAACATTCCATATTATGCATTTAGACGACAGTAGACTCACTATCAACAGAAGTTATCCCTTGAAGGTTTCTTCTCATTTGGGTTCCAGGTTTCAGTCAAATATCCACAAACTCGCAACCGGCCCTGTGTGCAAATGAAAGCATTCAATTGGGAGGCAAAAAGCTACGGAGAACAATTCCCTCTTTCCCCATCTGTAATTAACTGATCCATAAGGAAACTGAATTTAAATATCAGATTCAATAAACACCATGATCAAACAAAGCAACTTGCATTTCAAAAGCTGTAGTGTGCTTATTACACAGTTAGCACCCTTTCACATCATATATATTGTTGTGTCCACAGTAAGCCAGGTACAACTCTTAGCACAAGTTGCCCACTGGATAGAATCCAACACACATTTGTGTGGTGGATCCAAATAAGGCTGACCTACACAGCATATTAGAGGATAGATGCCTCCATTTATAAATCAGACGACGACTCAACATGAAAATCAATATTTCTGACCTCTCTTGAAAAAAAAAATTCAGAAAATGTAGCAATAATGGGTCCACATTCCCACACGGTAACAATCTGTTGGAGCTGATTAGCAGCTAATCCTCCAGATGGGTCACAGGCTTTTGCACTTGCCTGCAGATATCATCACTCTCTCATAACACAACTCAGTTATCTATCTGGATAACTGTTGGCAGCTGACTTTGCAAATTCTCCTCTATTTTTATAATAACTCACAGGGAACATTTATTACTGTCAAAGTCAAGCATGTTTTTTCTGCCTTGACAATACAATATAGTATAGGCCTAATAACTACATTGGCTTCGGAGTCAGCAGGCCCTACGTTTGAGTTCTAATTCTGAATTTAAGTTAGCTTTATGACCTCAGGACTGTTTTTTTGTTTTTTTTTAAGATTTTATTTATTTTCTTGACAGAGAGAAACACAGCAAGAGAGGGAACACAAGCAGAGGGACTGAGAGGGAGAAGCAGGCCTCCCACCAAGCAGGAAGCCCGATGCAAGGCTTGACCCCGGGTCTCCAGGACCATGACCCAAGCCGAAAGCAGTCGCTTAACCAACTGAGCCACTCAGGCGCCCCGTCAGGTCTGTTTTTAACCTAAGATATATTTCTTCATCTACAAGCCTCCAAATAAACGTATAGGTACTGAACACAGTCTACAAACAAAAGGCCTAAAATCTACCATGTTAAAGTTGAACAGATAATCCCAAATTCACTGCTTCCTCAGTTTTCTGCATCTCAGTAAGCTGCAAGGTGATTCATGTGTGTAAGCCTCAAACCTCAAAGTCCTTATCATATACTTTCTTTCATTCTCCCAAAACCAGTACCAAGTTACCTGATTCTCTAAAATACGTAATTTAAATGAATTCTCTGAATCCCATAAAAATGAATAACAATTCCTCCTTCAGAATCAATTACTTTCCTTAAATTACCTACAAATTCAACTAAGTAATGGTAGTCTGAAGTTTGAAGGTTCCATATTATGAGGGAATATTAGTATTTCATTAAAAAAAAAAAAATGAAGACAGGGTGTGCCTCCTGGCTGGCTCAGCAGGTAGAACATGCAACTCTTGATCTCAGAGTTGTAGGTTCAGGACCCACATTGGGTGCAGAGATTACTTAAAAAAGATGGGGTGCCTCAGTTGATTAAGACTCTGACCCGAGTGGAAACAACCCAATTATGCATCAAGAGGTGAACCGATACACTAACTATGGTAAGGCCACTCAATATATTACTACTTGTAAGAAAAACAATGAACTATTATTATACACTATTTAACACGGATGTATCTCAAAATAATTATGCTAAGAAGCCACACCAAGAGTACATTCTGTGGAATCCATATACACAAAACTCTATAATCTTTAGGAATAGAAAGCAATTCAGTTGATTGGGAATAGAGGATGGTGTGCAAGACCATCTACAAATGGCTAGAAAAAAAACTTCTGGAGGTGCCAGATATTTTCATTATCTTGAATGTAGTGATAATTCCACAGGAATAAAACTTCAAAATTTATTATACTGAACACTTAAATATGTGCAGTTAATTTTAAGTTTAAAACAAACACATTGCATATTAATAACTGACAGCAAAACTGATCAATATGAAAGGCAAGACACTTTCAATGCATTAACTATGAAAATCATGGCCCCTGTCTGTCTTTCTGGAAAGTAATTCCATTGAAAAGTATATTATCTCAGTGCTAAAGATCAAAACCATAATTACCGATCACAAAGACAGCATATGCCAAAAATTGCACTCTAGCTAATCCCATATAACTTGGCATGGGCAAAAAGGAAATTTAGTGGATTTCATTACTGTTCATTCACCTGCAGTCCATAAAGTATCCCAGGCTTTCACTACATTTGGTAGGAATTTGGTAGGAATCGCTTTTTTTTTTTTTTTTTTTAATGTTTTTTCAGGGCGCCTGGGTGGCTCAGTTGGTTGAGTAACTGCCTTCAGCTCAGGTCATGATCCTGGAGACCCAGGATCGAGCCCCACATCGGGCTCTCTGCTCAGCGGGAAGCCTGCTTCTCCCTCTCTCACTCCCCCTGCTTGTGTTCCCTCTCTAGCTGTGTTTCTGTCAAATAAATAAATAAAATCTTTAAAAAAAATTTTTTTTTCCACTGTCAACCAAAAACATTTTAATATAGGAATTTTATTGGCATCATCTCAGTATCACCACTATAATGTATTTCACATACTGCTTAGAATTAATGAAGAAATCATGAAATCAGATACATTTTAACTGTTAACTGCTGGCATGGCTTGGTATTTTTTACACCTTATTAAATGGCACTTCTATCACCATCTGCCTGTTATTTATACTGATAACAGAGTAAATTACATTATTTCTTCAGCTGAATTTAATCATAAATTTTATTTTAGATAATATCAAAAGTGTGTAAGCCCATCTCTATCCAGAGATACTCATTCTCCAAGTTATGCCTTGGTTCCATCACAGTTATGAAAAAAAGGCTTCATCTTTAGAGAAGTGAGTTAATAGCCCTACCTTACTTTTAGGGCAGTCACAGAGAAAAATTATGCTAATTCTAGCACAAATGACACCCCTAGAATCAATGAGCAGAGGCTCTATTTTCCACATATTAGAACATCTTTCTGAGTCACTACTGCCTCAAAAAAAAAAAAGTCCTGCCTTGGAACACCTATCATCAGCAGTCAGGATTACCGGCAATGATTCGAAAATACCGGACAGTTGATCTAGACCAACTTTATGATTCCTTGCAACCCTCAGATGCTCTTATGAATTTAAAAATAAAAACCTATTTTTAAGTGCCCAAACCCACTGCAATCCAAAAGTCTCAGGTTTAAGCCCATCAAACTACAAGAAGCTAAAACCCTAAGTCTTACAGTAACACTTCTGTTGCATTTCCGCTTTTCCTCAATGTATAATGGCTTAAATTACCAGGACTTGATCCTATTAAATTACTCTCATACTGAAGGAAAAATATGTACTAAGTATGTGTTCCATCTCCTTGCTCATTTAATGTCAAGTGCTAATTCTTTCTTTCTTTCTTCCCAAAGAAATACAGATCTGGAAATTAAAAAGAAATACGGATCTGGAAAGACCAATAAAGACCTATAAGAAATCTAGTCCAATTTCTTCATTTTACACACAAAGCTAATGGAAAAGGCTGCATGTGCGTTCATAAAAACAGAACAAACAAAACAGAAAATGAGAGATGAGGTAATAAAGATGGACTAGCAGTGGGAATGCAAAGTTATACAACCACTTTGGAAACATTGTGGAAACTTTCTTATATAGGTATACATACACTTACCAAGCACCAAAACAAATCCACTCCCAAGAGAAATGAGAACAGGTCCATACAAAAAATGCAGACTAGAAAAAAAAAATGCAGACTAGAGGAGGCAGTAGAGGATAGAAAGAAAACAGGCTCTAGAATCAAACTGTCAGAGTATGAATTCTGGCTCTGCCACTTACTAAATGTGTTGAGTTTAGACAAGTTACTCACCATGCCTCAATCTCCTAAACTATTAAAAGGAAATAATTCATAAAGCTTTTTTGAGATTTAAATTATGTTAACACATGTAAAATGCCTCGAATGTAATCTGGCACAAAGCCTTAAGACAAATGGCCACTGCAATCAGAAGGGTAGTGGGATTTAATACATGATGTAACACAACAAGAGTAATTTTCTGAGCAAGTCAAAGTGCATTTTTAAAGACAGATGCATACCCACAGCCAGTGCAGTACAATGTAGTGTTTTAGAGTTTACTTGGGGGCGCCTGGGTGGCTCAGTGGGTTAAGCCTCTGCCTTTGGCTCAGGTTATCTCAGGGTCCTGGGATCAAGGTCCGCATCACGCTCTCTGCTCAGCAGGGAGCCTGCTTCCTCCTTCCTGCCTGCCTCTCTGCCTACCTGTGTTCTCTCTCTGTGAATGAAGGAATGAATGAATGAATGAATGCATGCATGAATTTTTTTAAAAAGCTTACTTGGATTTTGTTTATATCACTTCATTGTTTCCAAGTCTGACTGCCATGGAAAATTGTAGGCAAATTTCCCTGAGATTTGGTTTCATCAACTATAAATAAAAACAACAGCCACTTACCTCAGAGGATTATTTTAAAAATGTAATTAAGATGCATAAAGTGCTTGCTTAGTACAATGCTTGACACATAGTAGCTAAAAACTGATAGTATTTTATTATACTATATTGAAATAAGCACATTAAAACTACAATGACCATTTGTTATTTGCTAATGATAGCCCCAGTTTATGTAAGCCATTCCCTTTTCTATCTCAGTATGTCCCAGTTTAGATAAAAGATGTTCTCAATATGTCCTAGCTTTAGATGATAAATTATATGGTTGCCCTAATTTTTAACTGAAATACTTTCAGGATTTTCCATCTATTTCACCCTTATCAAATGTTCTCTTATCTCCTTTTAATGGCATTACCTCTTTGCTCACCATCCCCATTTTACACACTTACACATACACACACAGTCTCTGGCTCTTACTCTCCTTTTATCCTGGTGCTTGGTAATCTCAATCCTCAAACCCAGGTCTCTCTGTTGCCCCAAACAACGTCATGTTTTTTTCCAAGCCTAATCTTTCTCAAATTCCCATCTGTCCCTTCAGTCTGAACTCCAGAAAAAAAGCCTACTGACCTAAAAAACACCACCACTAATTAATATTTTAGCTGTCTTTGGGAATATCTACATTTTAACAGGTAACGCCTTGAGAAACAATGCCTTACCCCTAAGTAGAGAACCTCTAGTAACATGAATTTCAGACACTGAGAGCTAAGGGAAACATTTTAGGAACCATCTTCACTACTCCAAATCAAACAATTTTCATGTGTTTCTACTAAATAGATAAATTGGGGCAGCCCTGATTTCTTTCTTTTTGCTGGTCCCCAAATAATCCCATCAGAAACACCAAAGGTGTTTAGCTCAAATACAACAAGGTCATGGTTCTTTAGGAGTTCTGCCCTGTGCCCTCCTCTTTCACTCTACAAATGCTCAATTATTTCAGATCACTCTCCTGAGTTCAATTACTACATGTATACTGCTTTCCCAGCAAAGCTCATCTAAAAGCCCAATGTTCTCCAGCCTAGATGTCTTCAGTTCAACTTCACATAACTAAATGCATATAGTACACTCCATCTGCATGTGCTTATCTCTGTCTCAAGCTCAACTCCACTTCTTCCCCAGCACTCTTCTATCCCAATCCCATTCAAATGATTTTTTAAAGGTTTTATTTTTTAATTTGACACAGAGGGAGAGAGCCAGAGAGCACAAGCAAGGGGGAGCTGCAGGAGAGAGAGAAAGAAGCAGACTCCTCACTGAGCAGGAACCCCAATGTGGGGCTTGATCCCAGGACCCTGAGACCATGACCTGAGCCGAAGGAAGACATTTAACCAACTGAGCCACCTAGGTGCCCTGCCAATTCAAATGATTTTCATTAAATTCTCTCATCTACCCAGTTTCTCAAACCAAATCTTTGACACCTACCTTTCCATCCCTCCCCGCTACAGCCAAACAACAATGGAATTCCCTGAACTATCTTTCCAGTCTGTTTCTTTCCAACCCAAGAGCCACTGCTCAAGGTCTAGGCAGCACCATTATATATCAAACATACCATTATAGCTGTTAACCGATTTCCTGGCACATCTCAGTCCCTTCAATTCATTGGCATTTGGGACAGAATGATACTTCTAAAATGAATGGCGGATGGTGTTTATTTTTTACTGAAAACTGCCATGAATGATTCACTATTAACCTCAGCAACAGTTCAGTTAATACAATTTCTAAGGGCCTTTAAGATGTGGTCCCCAGTTTTCCCTTTAACATCATTTACTGCCTCTTCCACTCAATGCTCCATAACTGTGCCATCTAACCATTCCCAATTTCATTCTGCTCCATGAAACACCAAGTTCTCCCTCTTATGACTGCAGGGCATCACACTTGCTGTCCACCTCTGCCTGGCATACTCTTCCAAACTTGATATGGCCATCACTTCCTTCAGGAAGCTCTCCCTAACCCCTAAATTTGTATTAGCTGCTCCTCCAAGTGTACTGGCCACCTTCCCTTACAGCACTTATACTAAAGAAGCTATCAATCCTGTTTTTACCTCCACATAATGAAAAGGAACTGAGGTCTATAATTTCAGATTCACAAGTTCACAAAAATGGCACCCTGTTTTGGGTACTATATCTTAAAAGACATTTTTATAAACCAGAACACAACCAGAAAAAGAAAAACAAAGCTGGAGGTATCACAAGCCCAGATTTTAAGATATACTTCTGCGTTATAGTAATCAAAATAGTATGGTACTGACACCAACACTGACACACAGACCAATGGAACAGAATACAGAGCCCAGAAGTAAACCCATACCTATATGGTCAATTAATCTATGACAAAGGAGGGAAGAATGTACAATGGGGGAAAGATAGCCTCTTCAATAAATGGTGCTGGAAAAATGTGACAGCTATGTGTTAAAAAATGAAACTGGACCACCCTCTTACACTATACCCAAAAGTAAACTCAAAATGGATTAAAGAAATGAATCCATAAAAATCCTAAAAGAGAACATAAGCAGTAGTTTCTCTGACATCAACCCTCACAACATTTTCCTAGATATGTTTCCTCAGGCAATGGAAACAAAAGCAAAAATAAACTACTAGGACTTCATCAAAATAAAAAGCTGGTGCATAGCAAAGGAAACCAACAACAAAAAAAGGCCAACTACTGAATGGGAGAAGATATTCACAGACCCTCAAAAAAGAATGAGATTGTGCCACTTGCAACAACATAGATGGACCCAGGAGGTATTATGCCAAGTAACGTCAGTCAGACTGAGAAAGACAAATACCATATGATTTCACTCATGTGGAATATATAGAAACAAATCAATAAAAAAACAAAAAGAAGAATTAGACCTATAAATATAGAGAACAAACTGATGGTTGCTGTGAGAGGGGAGGCAAGGTAATGGGAGGGGGAGGATAGGTCAAGTGGGTGAAGAGGAGTGAGTAATACAGGGATACAGTCATGGAATGAGTAAGTTACAGAAATAAAAGCGTAGCTTTTAGAATATAGCCAATGATATTGTAATAATATCATATGGTCACAGACAATAACTAGACTGCTGGCAAGTACAGCGTAACATATAAAGAAAGTGAATCACTTTGCTGTACATGTCAAAATAGTGTTAATACTGTACATCAACTATACTCAAATTTAAAAAAATTAGAAAAGGAATACAACCAAAGAGCTCAACAGTGAGTCTGAAAAGATGTCAGGTAAGAGTTAAGGGAGGGGCACCTGGGTGGCTCAGTTGGTTAAGTGACTGCCTTCGGCTCAGGTCATGATCTTGGATATCCAGGATCGAGCCGCCTCACATCGGGCTCCCTGTTCGGCGGGAAGCCTGCTTCTCCTTCT
>PITA01034052.1:0-12056 GCA_004023965.1 Spilogale gracilis | reverse complement strand
CTTTTACTACTATAATTGTTTGTAAGGAAAAAAACAGTTTACATGTTTATCAATAACTTGACTTTTTATTTACCATTTATAAATCACTTCACATTCATTACTTGTCTAATCTTTAAATCAAACCTGTAAGTTAAAAAAGATAAATATTAGATTTCTAAAACACTGGACTAAAACATTCAATCTTTTTTTTTATTTTACAAAGGAATTTTTTGGTGATTAGCTCATAAGCAGAGTTAGTTTGTGGACATACTAGCATAATTTTAGGTTTTAATAGGGGTTCTTTGAAGACATAAAAGATTTATCAAGAAACAAACTTAGCATAGCACAGAGCAGACAAGTGCTTTATAAAGCCGGAAATTCTTTGCCTAATATCTTATATTCTTTTCTACATTATCATGCAATCTTCTGCCCTTTTTTTGTAGTTTTTTTTCCATTGGTTTTAAATTTCTGACAGCTTCTTGATTTATTTGATTAATCTGACATCTCTATAATAGGCTATGACTTATTTCCTCACCTTGATAGATTTTTAAATTTCATTTACCACATAGAGAATTAAATATCTCTCACTATTTTAAAAAACTGCTTTTTGACCTCAATCTTTGTTTGGAGCATATAATAGGAAGTGGGGTTAGGATCATTTGGACTGAAAAACCCAAATTCTGACCTTTAGCTTGAACTGGCTTTCTTAAGTACACAGGAAATTTCTTAGAAAATTTATTTCCAAATGAGCCAAATTACTTTCACAGAGAGGGTATAGTCAAAACTGAATTGTATGGCGAATGGTGTATGGTGAATTTAAAATGAAGTAAACCTTAGTTTTAAGTTTCTAACTTTTTAAATAATAATTGTGCCATTAAATATCTTCAGAAGCATTTATTTATTCTATTAAAATAATGTAATAATAAATCAAATTGAACCAACCTAACTTTTATAGTTTCAGATATTCAACACCTTAATTTTAATCAAGGAAAAAAACCCAGTTCATATTTATGATTTGTGTTCATATTCTTTTGTGTGTGTGTGTGTGTGTTCATATTCTTACCCCATGAGTTGCTTTGTGAAAAAAAAGTCATCTAATTTTAAAAAATGTTACTTTACATATATGGAGAAGTATGACATGCAATTCACACTACAAATATAAATAAAAATAATAAAGTCTTGGTAAGAAAGAAGAGGACAAAAAAAAAAAGAAGAAGAAGAAAGTAAATCACCAAAGAATTGGAGTAAATAGTTCAAATTGGCTGAGCAAACTCAAGTAAATCTGCTAAAAAGTAACCTCATAAATGAGGTTCCAAGGGAGCTCACAACTGGGATCCCATAGTGTCAAGATGTTTTTTACTCCTATACCTTTGGAAAAGTTGTGGTTAGCATAGGAAAATATTCACACGACTTTTGTGTTTGTTTAGTTGTATTCAGTAGCAAAACAAAGCAGAGAGGGGAAATAATTTTTATTAAGGGCTGGTTGTGTTCCTTCATAACCATAAATTTATTCCATCTTCATAACCTAAATATAGACAGGATCATCCATGTATTAGATTAGTAAATTGAGTGTCACTGGCACTGGTTGGCAGAAAGCCAACTCTGCAACATGGATTAGCACACAGGAATTGTATTAAGGAATGCTCTTAGGGTCAATAATTGCATTGAAGGGACAAAAGTAGATGGGTAGGCAGACAAGTTAAGTAGTGGAATAGCCCTGGTGGACATCAGGAGACTCCCATAGCTGAAAGAGCCAAACAGAGGTGTCCTGAGTTAACACAAAGGGTTTGGGTCCTTATGTCATTGCATTGACCAGTTATTGGATGTTGACCACCCTTGCAAGAAGTGATATGACCTTGAGCAGGTAAAGAGGCTCTTTACAGCTAAGGGTTATTCTTGAAGAGAGCTGACAGCTGAAGTATCTCAGTTGGGAACCTTTTCAGGAGCTAGGAAATTTAATCCTTTAGCCTTTAAAGAAATTCAGTTGTCACAAAATAGCATCCCATGCATTAATAGGATTCACTTGCTTCATATAGGGTCTATAATTTATACCTTTAAGATTCTGCTAGATTTCTTTTCCTTGGAGAAACTGATGAGAGGAAGGTTAATGGAACAAAAAATATCCTTTGTTGCCACACCTGTTTACAGGACTGATACTCATATTCTCCTTCCTCAACTGTTCATTCTAGATTCTTCTCACCCTTGGCTACTACCTCTGTTGGTCTAGGCATCTTATCTGGGGAGGTTAGCCAGAACTTCTTCCTTGAGAAAACTGAATTTTTGGTTCTTATGGCTTTCTCTGGCTGAAGCTTCTATATCTGTCCATTTACCACCAAAACTGGACAAATGAGTCCTAAGAATGACCAAGTGGATCACATGGATGCTAAAGGTATCCACAGTATACTACAATAGCAATACGTCCTCATGATGATCAGGGCCAAATATCCTCCCAAAGCTCACCCCAGGAAAATGATTCTTCTTATTTTTTCTTTTAGCAAGCAGAGTCTAAATTTCCTGATTTCCCACTGTACTTTGATATCATTGCTGTGACCTTCTCTGTGACAGCCTTCCCTCTCCGGAAATTAGGACTTCTAAAACCCACAAACCTCAGAGTTGTAGAGGAGAAAAACAAAATAAAAAAACACAAGACGAATAAATGGGTTATTGGGAGTGTTGGTATATGAAGCTACTTCTATGTCTAGATTCCAAAACCTAAGTATTTTACCTGGTGGAGGACACAGCACCATACTCTGGTCACTAATTTAATGAGTATCCTTAGCCCGGAGGAGGATGCCTCTTATGCATTAGTCACACCTTTGTTGGGCTATTCTATCACTCTATTAGGTCAGCTGCTTCTGAATAGTACACTCTGTGTTAGGAACTCTACATCCACCCCTTGACTTTCCTGTTACAAAGTGGGTCCTTTGGTCTGATGTCATATGGATTTGTGATTGTTGGAATCAAGAACTGTTCAAGCCCTTGCATAATGGTGCTAACTACAGTCCTTCTGGCAGGGAAAGTGAACCCACATTCAGAATATAACAATTCCTGTTAGTATAAATTTCTGTCTCAGAGTAGAAGAGGTACACTGTATTTAGTGCCAAGTATCTGGTTCTTCTCTTAGAGGGATGGCTCTCTACTGGAAGCCTAGTAGTTAAGCTCTTGCTGGCATACTGCATCAGCAATGATAGGTAAGTCACACTTGATGAGCAGGAGCCCCTTCTGTCAGGCCCATGTGTAGCCCCCATTACTGTCACCTGAGTTTTCTAATCATGTGCTCTATTGGGGTGGCTAAAGGCAGGTTGGCACATATTATCTATCCAGATAATTCTGTCTATGTAATTTAGTAATGCTTCTTCAATAGATGTTCTCTGATGGGCATTAACACACAGTAACAATAATATTCAAACTTGTATCTGCATAGGTCCATCAACCCACTTTTCCCAAGTATTCTATCTTGTTCCTGTCTTAGCTTCTAACCACTGCACAAGTTGCTACATATTCTAAACAAAGTACCCTTCTACACAAGGCAAATAAATAATACACCACACAAAACTCTACTAAGAGGATTTCTCCCCCCCACTGTATTCCAAGATTATCCACAGCCAGGTATATCCTAAGCCAACACATCTGTGAGCCAAGTTTTGCGTTCTTCCTTTTTTAGTTGGTGTATAATATTCTCCTGAAGATGGAATGGTATTGATCCAAAATCGTGGGAGTATATTGTGATTTTGCCATTGAATCTTGCCAGAAATGCCACACAGCATCCTTTCCTGCTACTGATAGAGCTAATGACTCAGTCATCTGACCCAGGAGATCCTTGTGCCTTAGCCTGGACTTTGCATGCTCTGGACTCTATCCGGTCTTGACAGCATTTAATCACCTGGGTCATATTATTGCTCTCTGGTATAAAATATCTGAGTTTCAGAGTCCAAAGGGACCTACTAGACATTTTGGCTCCTTCCTTTGTGGTGGTCTGTCTCTGGAGAAGGCTGTGGACTTGGGCAAGGCTGATCTTTTCAGATGAAAATAAATCCAGGATAGGACTTGCAGCAAAGATCAGTTGATGGACAACCTTTGACTTGCTGGGAAAAAATACTTCAGTCCCCAAATAGATATCTGGATAGAAGCCCATAGAGTTCATGACCTTGAGGATAAGAGTGTAAGTAAGTTGCTCATGGTCAGAGTGCCAGACACAAGGTTGGAACTATGGTTTTGCTTTGCTCCAAATTCCACTAGATCATGATGAATTAACTCTCATGTTCAAGCATACCTTGTTTAAATTGCCATCGTTTTACATAAATTTCTGTTGTTTGTATATTTATTTAGTGCTTATCATACATAAGCATGACATTTTAGCCATTAGAAGTCATATGCATAAATAAAATTAATTGTATGCATGACTCTCTAGATGAGACCTACTTATTTTATTTTTCTGAATGGACACTTTCATCTCCTTTGCATATATTCAATATATTCATTTTAACCAATAAAATGAACAAGGTTAAATCTGGTAAACATTACTCTGCCTGATTTTGGCATTTCAAAAATGAATTATATCTAAGGATAATAGTGCTTGTGGAAACACAGACAAGCAAATACAGTGATCTCCCAGGGCAGACACTTTAAATCATTTAACTTTTTGAAATATAGGTAATGAAATGGTGACTTGCCTCATTTTTTTTTTCCTTACAAGAGAGATAATGATTTCCCTGTAGGAGCTCATATGTGGCAAATGTCTGAAGGAAATAGCATGACGGAAAGCAAATTATAGTGCTTCTTTGTCTCATTTCTGAAAAAAAATAACATTGTGACAAATTATACTCATTTCACAGTTTATCCAGACATTCTGGCAAGGAATAGAATAATTATTTCCATTAACGCCAAATATCTTCTGAAGACAGATGTAAGTCAATTCACCTTAATTTTTAAAACCTGTAGAAAAAGAGAAAGATTAAATGCATATAAGACATATCCTCATAATTTGGTCCTCATGAGTAATTAAAAATGAAAAATGGAATTCTGAGTAAAACTCTTGATACTTCTGTAAGCCACTATGTTCCTGTCAAGCAATGAGGGACCAATTTGATATGCACATAATTTTATTGTCTGTTTGGTTTGCTATTACAATGCAGTATAGAATGGATCTTTAAAAACATATTCTACTATGAAGAATTTGCTTGCATAATGGAATAATCTTTTACAGATATCAATCAAATGACCACTAAATCCATGAATCATTTTATATAGCAAACCATATGAATAAAATAAAATAATTTGAACACCTAAAGCAGAAAGAAAAAAAGAATCCTTTCACATTAATAAATAAGATAGTATTCTGTTTCCCTTCTAATGAAGTTGACTGTTTTTTTCACCATCAGTAACAATATTTAGCCTATTGTCTTTATTATTATTGTTGTTTGCATGTTGTACTGGTGGTACATCACTCTGCTTTCTAGATTTCAGGAAGTGGTTTTAGTGGTTCCTTAAGGTGCTTCCCTCAAGTGAAAGAAGGAATATAGCATTTGACAGCAATAATTACACAGACAGATAGCTTCACAAAAGTATAAATAGGATCTTCAGAGCTGCCACAGATGAGAGTTTGAAAAATACTAGAACCAAAAGTGAGTATAAATTAATACATAGAGTCAGTAGTTTCTTTAAGCTAAAACTAAGAAACATATAGTACATATATTTTAATTTAATCCTACCATTTCAAAAATTATAATTACTTATAGTCTTTATCTAGCTGAGACTTTATACTATACTTCATGACAAAGAAAAAAATATATAAGCAGTTACATAGCTGTCCAAACTTAATATTCCATGAAGCATTATTTTAATGACATTTTAAGTTATCTGAAAAGAACCTTTTATTTAATTTATCTAGGTCATTATATTAAAATAAAACAATCACCCCAAGTTCTACAATTTGGTAGAAAAATGTTGGTATCAGTACAAGACCTACCTTGTTGGAATACTATTTCTCTGAATATTCTCCATTAATTGATTCCTTAGATATCACAAAATAATCTTGAATTCTAAGTAGTTTGTGTGACTTGATGAACCTTGACCATGTTATTAGTGAGTATTATGCATTAATTACTATTGATCATCCATTAAAAAATACAAGTATAAGAAAGCTTTTGATTTTAACAAATAATTCAAATTAAGCATTTTTTCTCAGTTTATTCAGAGACATTACTACAAGTGAAGCTTTCTCATATTGTGATCAGAGTTATTTTCACTATTGCATTTCATTTTTCTCATTCACAATCATGCCACATTAAATGGACTTCTAATAGAGTGGGGTAGGCTATTCACATAGCTGCTTACCAATGAACTCTAAACTTGTTGTGCTGTTAAATGATTTTACATATTTAACCTTCCCACTGAAAAATGGCTACCAAATGTGCTTTGGAAAGTCTACAGAGGAAAAAGTTAATTTCTATGTCTCCTAGTTTAAGGACAAGGAGAGAGAAGCCAGACTAACCTCTGAGAAGTATTCTCTAGTTGTCCACTACATGCCCTCCCCTCAAGTGCCTCATGGGGGTTTTGTTTTTCCTATTCTAATCTAGGAGTACAATAAAATAAAGCAGTACGGTCACATTCTGGGAAGACCAAGATTTCCTTACCTTGGGTATCACTGTAACAATAGAAAATAAACAATTAGGGAAGGATAACTTCATAGAGCTGGTTCCTTGCATTTGAAAATCAGAAATAAAGTCACTAATTCCAGTGATAGTGACAGAGATAATGAGATAAGAAATAATGTGGTGGGGGGCATGCCTAGATGACTCAGTAAGTTAAATGTCTGCCTTTGGCTCAGGTCATGATCCCAGAGTCCAAGGATGGAGCCCCACATTAGTGAGCTCAGTGAGGAGTCAGTTTCTCCCTCAGCCCCTCACCCCATTCATGCTCTCTTTCTCACTCGCTCTTCCTGAAATAAATAAGACCTTTAAAAAATAATGATAAACAAGAAATTATATGAAAACATTTTCTACAGTTTTTTAATGGCAATACCATGTTTCAGGAGTGGAAAAAGTTCTCATCTGAAAGGGTGAGTCAATTATGGATTCTGCCTGGATTATTTTTCAAACTACTCTGATCATCTATTTTAGCTATCTGTTGTGTCTAATAAGCCATCCCCAAATTTATTAAACCAATTTATTACTATCTCTCATAGTTTTCTGGGTTGATTGGGTAATTCTCATTTGAGTTTCTTTTATACATAAGTAGACAGATGGTGGCCAGGACTGTAGTTATCTCAAGCCTGGACAATATCCAAGAAGACTCAATCACATTACTAGTAGTGGAGCTGGCTATCATCTCAGAACTCACATGGGGTTGTCAGTGAGAGTGCCTACAGATGGTCTCTCCATATGGCTTAGGCTTCTTCTCACAGCATGGAGAATATGTTCCAGGAGAGAATTTCCCAACAGTGAGATTCCAAGAGGCCCAGAGAGAAGATACAAGGATTTGGCCTCTTATGACCTATCTTCAGAAGTCACAAGTGATCCTGTTGGCCAACATAGTCACAGGGTCCAAACCGATTCAGGGGAGTAAAGAAATAGACTTCATCTTTTCATTAGTTAGTGACAAGGTCAAAGAACACATTGGATGGTAGATGTTCTTGTAGCTGTCATTCATTTGAAAATATAGTCTGACACAATTATGCATGATGGTAATTATAAACCAGTTATAATATATTGACCCTGAATTTGAATACAACTTGATAAGAAATGGTAGCTTAACAAAATAAGAACACTCTTGTAAAAAGTTATCAGTTGTAATTATCAAAATTACAGGTAATGGAGATTTCTGTGAAGCATTCAACTCTCATACATGCATTATATATCAGTTTCCACTGCATTCTGATAACATGAAAGACCAAAACTACCTGGAATTCCATTGAAAATTATATTATATATTACCATTACATGCTAAAATTCCTCTTGTTAATAGTGTTGAGAAAATTCTACTTCTTGCACTGAAATTATAACTTCCTCTCAAGGAACACTCTTCTTACCACCTTTAGAAACTCGTATTTTCCTACCCAAGCCTTACTACTCTCACATATTGTCGAAAGTATGCTCAGTTTATCCTGCAGTTTTGGTGAAATAAAATACAGACTTTCTTTCAGGGAAGGTGGGCATAGGAGCAGTAGACACATATATAATAGTTCTTTAGCTCCCAGCTTAATGTTACCCTCCCTGAACTACTTTTTTCCCCTCAAGATGAGCCCTACCTATGCCAGCAATATCTTTTTTTATTTCTGTTTTAAAATATTAACTATTCCCATAGAGGAGAAGAGTCACAATAAAATGGTTAAGGCTATAATAAAATATAGTTATGCTGAAAAATGGTGGTTTTCTACCTCAAACTTTGTGCATATTATCCTGCCCTATCCTATGGAGCTGCGTAACCAAAGTATCAAAGTTTACTGTTATGTTAAAGTTTCCACTATCTATTGCTTTCTCTGATTCTGGAAATCCCATTCTTTTTTTTTTTTTTTTGTAAAGATTTCATTTATTAATTTGACAGAGCAAAACACAGCTAGAGAGGGGACACAAGCAAGGGGAGTGAAAGGGGGAGCCCGATGTGGGGCTTGAACCTGGGACTCCTGAATCATGACCTGAGCCGAAGGCAGTGGCTTAAAGACTGAGCCACCTAGGTGCCCCCTGGCAATCCCATTCTTAATTTACAATGGCACTCCTGTGCTTAATTTAAATCCAAAAAAATATTCAAAATTAGATTATGTCAGAAATATTAAAGTGATTATTTTATAAATAGTTCAACTATATCGTCCCAAGTAAGCAAAAATGTACATTAATTTCAGTTACAAGAATACAATCTATTCTGTGTCAGTTAAACTATTTACAGGTCTAAATTCTGAAAAACCATCTTGGACTTTTTGAAAATAGTAATAGGAATTCATAGCTCATGTGACTCACTAGCCAGGTGAAGCTGAAATGATATGTCCAAGACTTTGGTTTTCTTATCTCTAATAACTTCCACTGTATTTGCTCCACTATCAGCTGTCTTCCTCGTGATCTGAGACTTATTAGAATGCATAGAAAGTGCAGAAAAAAATTAATAACAGCTAAAGTTAGAGTTGTTAGATAAAATACAGGATATCCAGCTAAATATCAATTTCAAATAAATAACAAATAATTTTTGGTATTAAATGTAACTCAAATATTACATAGGACATGTTTATTCTAAAACTTTATTTTTATGAAATTCAAATTTAACAGGGCATCCTATATTATTTGCCAAGTCTGGCAATCCTAGCTAAAGCAAACATTTCAAATCAGTCATTTGTTTTTGTTTTTTTTTTAATAAAGGTACTGAAATAGTTGATAAACTATGTAAGAAAAATTATAGCTTCTAATCTTACTCTGTGTACCAAAATAAATTCCACATGGCTTAGCAAATTAAATGTAACAAATAAAGCTATGGTTAGAAGACTATATTTGGGGAAATATATCTGATCTGGTGCAAGGAAGAGCTTTAGAGGAACAAACCCTCCAGAAATAAAATGCTTTCTAAAAATGTAAAAACTTCAACTATTGGAAAACATAAATCAAACCACACCCTGCAAGAAAAATAATTGTATCATGAAGCATGTAAAGGATTTAACATTTTATTAAGTAAATACATTTGTTCAGAAAGAAATGGGTGAATATACTGATAGAAAAATAGGCAAGGGATACTGTATAACTTCAGGTTTTTAGAGAAACAGAACCAATAGGATATTATATATTTTCTATTGGATAGCATATATATACACACACACACATATATATATCATAGGACTTATATATATATATATATATATATATATATTGATAGTTGTGTATATAGATATAGATAATTGAAAGTATATATATTCTTTCTTAAAATATTTTATGTATTTATTTGTCAGAGGGAGAGACAGCACAAACAAGGAGAATGGCAGGCAGAGGGAGAAGCAGTCTCCCCATTAAGCAAGAAGGCTGACTTGGGACTCCATCCCAGGTCCTGGGATGATGACCTGAGCTGAAGGCAGACCACACAGGCATCCCGAAAGTATACATATATCATTCTTTTATATATCATCGTATATGAGAAAGTAAGATTTAAAGGAATTGGTTTATGCAGTTGTAGTGGCTAGCAAGTCTAAAATTTGTAGATATGCCAGCAGGCTGGTAATTTAGGGAAGAGTTGGTATTAGTTATTTAGTCCAAAATCTATAGACTGAAAACTCAGGCAGGGTTTCTGTGTGCGGTCTTGAGACAGAACTGATCCTTCTTCAAGAAATATCAGTCTTGGGCACCTGGGTGGCTCAGTGGGTTAAAGCCTTTGTCTTCAGCTCAGGTCATGATCCCAGGGTCCTGGGATCGAGCCCCACATCAGGCTCCCTATTCAGTGGGGAGCCGGCTTCTCCCACTCCCCCTGCTATGTTCCCTGTCTTGCTGTGTCTCTGTCGAATAGATAAATAAAATCTTAAAAAAAAAAAGGAAAGAAATACCAGTCTTTTCTCTTAAGATTTTCAACTGATTATATGAGGCCCACTCACAATATGGAGGGTGATTGGCTTTACTAAAAGTCTACTCATTTAAATGTTAATTACATCTGAAAAATAACTTCACAACAACATCTGGATTAGTGTTTGGCCAAACAACTAGGCACCACAGCCTAGCCAAGTTAATACATAAAATGAAGCATCATGAATTTTAAAAAAGAAATATAGGGGCACCTGGGTGGCTCAGTTGGTTGAGCGACTGCCTTCGGCTCAGGTCATGATCCCGGAGACCTGGGATTGAGCCCCACATCGGGCTCCCTGCTCGGCAGGAAGTCTCTTCTCCCTCTCTCACTCCCCCTGCTTGTGTTCCCTCTCTGGCTGTGTCTCTGGCTGTTCTCTCTGTCAAATAAATAAAATCTTTAAAATATACACACATATATATATATATATATATTATCTGTAAAAACTATATAATTCAAAATATATAACTACATTTAATTAGAAATATTTTAAATAAATATAATTCATAAAGGAAATAAAATATATAGAAATTATATGATAAAAATATATAATTGCATTATAATATATAGCTTGAAATATTTAACTTTTTAAAAGAAATATAAATTATTCAACCACACTAGTGATAAAGTAGAGAAATTAAAGACTCAGTATAACAAGCTACCTTCTTACCTTAGTATAGGTTTGTTTTCTTTAGACTCAAAAACAGGTTTAAAAGGTATCTCTCATCCTTGAATTAAGAAAATATCAATATTGAGTTTTTTATACTGGACTTGTTAAATGTCTACAATGTATGATTAAGTCAATTTTTATACTTAATTTATAAGTGTATATTAGTTATATATTTTTTAAGATTTTATTTATTATTTGACAGAGAGTACAAGCAAGGGGAACAGTAGAAGGAGAGGGAGAAGCAGGCTCCCCACTGAACAGGAAGCCTGATGTGGGGTTCAGTCCCAGGACCCCCACATCATGACCTGAGCCAAAGGCAGACACTCAACCAACTGAACTATCCAGGTGCCCCTGTATTTATATTATTATAGCATATTATAATATATTGATTATTGAGGATTACTGAGGATTAAAGGCAGTTTATTAGAATTTAATTTCAGGAATTACTGAATCATAATATACATTTGCCTTACTTAAACAGATCTCATTTATCAATATGTAGATTATGGTACAGATAGATAGGTAAATAGATAAATTGAGTAAGACATCGGAATTTGCTATCTGGTATATAATGTTTACCTTTAAATAGCACACTTCCCTGATTCTTAAAAAATAATTTATTTGGAATTTGTTTTGGAATTAGTAAGCTATATTTTAGTAAATATTGCATTAAAAAAGAATAATTGGCAAGGAGTTCCCTTAGGGAGAACTTCGGTGGGAAATGGGAAAGGGGACAAAAAACATTTTAGAGGGATATCCATGGGAGTGGAGAAAAAGAAATTTTCACAGTCTCACAAAGTTGTTTTGGCTAAAAAAACTTAAAATAAGTTCTATTTATTCTGTAGTCACTAGACTGTATTCTCTATAAACACTATAAATT
>PITA01034051.1:0-12054 GCA_004023965.1 Spilogale gracilis | reverse complement strand
CCAGACCCCCACCAGGCAGCTCCTCCCCGTCCCCTGAGGGTTCGCAGGGCTGCCAACATGCGTGGGTTGGCTCATAGGGCCCATCTTTGCTACCAGATACAGACATGCTCTTATGTTTATCGAACAACCACATACAAAAAGATGCACACAAGGTAATTGCAATGATTTTATTCTTTATTTATTTAGCTTTAATTTATTTCAGGCAAGGGTGTTTTTAATATTAAGCATGCAATTGTGTGTGTCTTCCATGCTCCTTGTCTTATGAGTTGCATTCATTTTAAATGGAAAGAAGGAGATTTCCCTTCATGGCGACCTAGGGAAAAACAAGTAACAGCCAGAATTTAGGGATGTATTAATTGTGAAAATATTGACACCTATTATCTCATTCAGTGTTTATATTAATGTAGCAAGTAGATAGCATTGTTGCCCTTGATTCACGGATGGGGAAACTGGCTCGGGAAATGTTTCTGGCCTATGGTCACACAGCTAATGAAGGCAAACTCAGTTTGTGACCCCAAGAGGACGCTCTGAATTCAGATGTACATGACATTATGGTGTTTACACCCAAAGCATGTCATTAGCTTTCACAGTCAAAAGATAGAATAATCAGATATAAGTGCAGGGGACAGTCATTTAAATAAACAGATGTTTTCTGGCAGATGATCTCAGCTTCACAGGGACAAACTGGTGGAATGGAGGGAAGTGCACCTAAATTTTAGGAGTTTCCCTGTTCTCTCTGCAGACACTGGGGTGGGTACATTCCCTGTGGATTTTTCTCTTATGTGGGCCCTCAGAGGCTTAAAGTGTGGACTGCACGCCTGCACTTCCCAGGTGTCCATCCTCCCATCTGACACTACAAGGGCGGTCACCTTTCTGGAGCTCTTTCACTCAGGGCGACGGCCAGAGGCTTAGGGTCCACAGCGGTGGGCACGAAGTTGTTCTTCACCATGCGCTCAGCACTGGCCAGGAAGCCTTCCAGACGGTTGGTTCCACAGGGGGCACTGATGCTGATTTGCAGGATGGAAGAAAAGGGGCCTGTCATTAAGAAGCAGTCAGAGAGAAATTCTGTGTGTGTCATGGGAAATGGCTGCTCTGAGAGGCACCTGGTAATGGTATCCCTTTCCCCTAATCACAATGTTCACTGCAGAAATATATAGGTTTCTGGGGAAAATGGCCTGCTCACTCCTACAGACATTCCCAGGGGTGTCAGAAAGCACCAAGTGGCTCTGGGTGAGTGGCTGTGGAACACAGAACTGTGACAGCCTATCTTTCTTGTATAAATAAAGTAAAAAGCAAGCAAGGCTTAGGGGCAGAATTATAGCTCCACACTGACCCGAACTCAAGGACTTTATAGAACCCACAGCCCACGCAAGGGCACCTAATGTCCCTCTTTAGAAATGGAAAAATTCCCGGACTCACCTGGAGGAGGAGGAAACTTGAAGCATTGGTCCCAGAGTTGCTTACCTGCTCCGTACTGCTCCGGTCTGTCTACTGGAGTTGGTCACAGGACTACTCACTATGCCCTGGATCCAGGTACCACGGGGCTAAGACTCCTTCCATGCATAGGTCCCTGAGTCTGGGTGGCCTGTGAGGTGGCCCACAGCAGTAACCACCACCGCTCAGGGATTCTTACAAATATACTTTTATTCCCCAGTGACAAACACATTCACAAGCAGGACTGAGACGCTGGGCTACAATTCGTCAGGGGAGTCAAGCACTGTCCCCTACATTCCTGGAGGGGGTCTCATCAGGCCTATACATCTTGCTTTCCTGCCAACTGAGGTTCTAGACATCCACTGCCACAAAGAAAGCCCATGACACCAGCAACCAGAGAGGACCACATGTATCATGATACAGGGAGGAAGGAAGAAAGGAAATTAGAAAGCCGAGGGAGGGGATTTGTAGGCACCCCAGATCATGCCCATGCGAGGGCTGTGGTCTCTCTCCAAGCTGTTGGCCACGACTCTCTTCTTGCCAGGGGCTCCAACCCCTATTGCAGTTTGAGGAAACGTGTGCAACTTGTTGAGGTCCTGCGTGTATGTGCCCAGCACACAGGTACTCAGATTACTGCACCGCTTAGATCGGAAGCTGTCCAGGCTGCAGGGAAAAGACATGCCAGACAATACCATGCACTGGGTCTGCCCCTGAGGGCCATTGTGCAGAAAGCTGGGCCAGGGAGGGGGGCAGTTGGGGCAGAGGCAGAAGGGGCAGGCAGCCATGCAGCTCTCATATTCTCCATTAGGTGAACCTAGAGGTTTCCTGAGCCAGATGAGGGTGGGGAAGGGCTGCAGTGGAGAAGGGGTAGCCATTTCTAGCACTCCTCATGCAGCAATACATCAGTCCTCATGCTCTGCACTGGGATTCTCAGGCTAGCTGCTTGTGCATCACATGCCTCTGATCCAGCGGGGTCAGGGACACCCGAGGCTGGTGTCTGCTCCAAGATCAGGGGACATGGGGCGGGGCAGGGCATCTGGCCCCAGGACAACATGCACGTCTCCGCAGAGTCTATACACCTAAACACCCCAACCTACCTCAGACACTGCTTTACCTGACCCCACCGTCTGTAAGGCCTTTGGCTTCACCTTGCAACATGCAATGAAGATGCCTGGCAGATGTGAACGAATGCCACGTGCACATATGCAAGAAGCCTAATTTCTAAAATCTCCTGAGATATATGTGGTCCATCCGCTGGCTTACCAGTCCTAACTCCTCTGATGCCAGGAATCCCCTCAGTACTTCCAGGCCAATTTCCAAAGTGGGAGATTTCATACCGTTACCATCTGTTTTCAGAAAGGGGTCTTTCTCCATGTGCTCTGACCATCTCTGTGACCTCTATTGTCAGTGGAGCCCGAAAATACTGAGGCCCCAGACCGAGGTGAACCATGGTAGTGGGCTGGTCTCCTCTCCTGTTGTGTTCTCTCTTAGCTCTTGGGATATGCCTTCCTGGGCATGACAGGAGGGAGGGGATGCCCTGAGCTGATCTGGGAGGGGAGCCTTACCTGGAGCCCTCAGTCTCCTGGTCCTGCTCCAGCTGACGCACCTTCAGCCCCACATAGTCATTCAGCATCACAGTCAGTAGGAGGCATATTTGGTCATCAGTGAGAGCAGGAGGTCCCCGTGGGTTCTCCGAGGCAGGCCTACAGAGGAGGAGAAGGCAAATAGAGGCTCTGAGCCCTTGTCTACCACTTTCCTGGATCAGCATCCATGCTTCCTGTTTTCTGTGCTTTCCCTAAAGATGTGGTCACCCCAAATCCTAGTGGAGAAGGCATGAGCCACTCCTGGCAGAGCTGTCTTACCTGAGTGGTGCTGCCTGGAGGGCGCCCATGTGGTACAGGGCCAGGATGCTGAGAACCAGGAAAGGAGAGAACTTCCAAAAGCCCATGATGCTTCTGCAAGGGAAGAAAGACGTTACCTTCTGCACTCAGGGACCACTAGGTAAGGGAGCAGCCTTGTGTCCCACTGTGTGCACAGAATCTGTGGAGCCCCAGTGTCCTGAGCCCAAATTCAGGGACAACAGCGAAACTGAAGCGGGTCTCAGCACGGAGTGAAGCAGGTCGTGGTACCGAGATTGTCCAGCCTTACCTGAGGCAGGAGCCTGTGCTGAATCCTAAAATAAGAGAAATTTCGTGATGAATAGACCCCGATGGAAGTGCACAGAGACTAAGACGCCCAAGAAGAGCGGTTGCAAGAAAGAGGAATGCAAAGGAGAGAGGGAAGAAGAAGGGGAGATAGACTCACACAGCTAAGCAGGAATCTCAGGGCTCACCTGGCAGCAGGCGGCAGGTGGCTGGGAGCCCAGGCAGCGGCAGAGGTGGCGGTGTTGTTGTCAGGGGGTGGCACTGTGGAAGTGGCAGCGACAATTGAGCGGAGCGGTGCCTCTGCTGCCTCCCAGCACCCAGCAGCAGCTCTTATTCCCGCTGCTCTGGGTCTGGGGTGGTCCAGGAGCTCGGAGCAACCAATGAGAGGACAGATTTCGTGCCGGATGGATTGTGTCACCCATTTACATCCAGAAACTAGAACATTCTGCGAGATCATCCCACTTGTATTTGCATTGAGGTCATTGATGGGGGTGGAGGAAGGGAGAGGGATGGGGGGACCAAGGGGAAGAAATATCCTTAATAGGAGCAGGAAGTGGAGGGCAGTTTGACTCATGGTAAGTTTCACCTGTTCAGTCTCGTGGGTTTGGAACGTGTGTCCCTCTCCATCTCCAGTGGTGCAAGTCCTATAGGACAAGATCCAGGAAGCAGGGCATCCTTGCTCCCCAAGTCTGACCCTAGATCCCCCATCCAAGTGAGGATTGGATGGCTAAAAAGCTACAACAACACTGATTCCGGGCACAAGCAGGGTATCTGATGTGGACTTCTGGAATCACAGAGGGGAAAAGCTCATGGGAGCAAGAGATGGCAGTGACAGCAAGAACTCTGTCAGTACAACTCATTTCCATGCAGGAGGATCAAGGACAAATAACTTCACAGCACCTTAATGTACTCATCTTTGAAATGGGGACCATATATATTCCTGGCATCAGAATACGTTGTTCTTAGAAGCCATGAACCTGGCCCCCAGCTAGGGAGCGATTTAGAAGAATTCAGGACCTGAGAGGGATACCTGAAGTCAAAACCTCAATTTTCCAGATTCCCATCTTGTGTGGCTTCCTGGGTTCCTGCTGGGTAGTCTGTATTGGGTTAGGGGAGCTGGAAGCCCCCTGGGGTCTGAGCCTGAAGGTGTTAGGCACCATGCTTCCCAAGGCTCCAGAGGGACTTCTAGCCCTTTGCCTTCCCATTCTGCCATCCATCACCTCTGGCTTGTCGCTGTGCTGGAGCCATTTGCCCAGCTGCCCCTTGTTTCTGGCTGCTGTTTGCCAAGTTGTCCCCAGCTCTTGTGCCTGCCTCCCCCGCACATCCGTCCTCTACTAGAGAGCAGAGCTCGCTGCTGGAAGGTATTGAAGAGCCCCTGCTGACACTAAGGCTCCTGGGCAAAGCATTCACCCAAAGTCATTTCTGTCCCCAAATGTGAGCACTCCCAGGAGCACAGGCGGTGCAGGGTGCCGGACACACAGTGCGTCTACATGGGTTCACTCTGAATCACAGCCCAGGCCTGCCTCTGATTCTCTCTCACGGAGTTCCTGTGCACACATGGCATGGTGATGACATGCTAAAATCATATCGGTCTCAACTGTAAGTGTGCTCTCTCCTGTAGCGCCTCCACACTCACCAGGACCCTTCAAATGGAAGGTTTTAGGACCCCTCCAACCTGATTTGTCCACTCACTGCTAGCCTGGAGGCCCTAGGTCTCAACTTGCTTCCCTCAGCACGGAGAGTGCTGGGAAAGAAGCTTCTCATCCTTCCAGGATCTCCTGAGTCTGAGCGCAGCCTGTGAGCCTCAGGCCCCCATACCCTCCCCAGGCAGCCAGCCGGGCGGTGGCGGCAAATGCGGTCCCAGGGGCAAGCGGGGCCGTAGCGGCAACCGTGGTCCCCGCGGCAGGTATGGTATTGCAGGCACAGTGGGTGGGAGACTACATCAAGGGGCTGCGCGGGGCATCTGAGACCCAGTTAGGCGTTTCTCCCAGGCAGAGCAGAAATCATGCCCTGAGTACATCGTATGTGATCTGGGCAACGGTGCACCCCTCTCCTGGATCCCCAGAAGCTTTTGCATTTCATAGCGCACACTCGCCTTGGGTCCCATCTCCTTCCCTTCTAATTTGGTGGCCACTGTCAGGGAGTGACAGTTGGTGCAGGTCTGATGAGAGCCGAACATGGCCACTGTCAGGGCTTTCCGAATGCCAGTGTGTAGCTTTCTTCCATCTGAACTCCTGGTGCTTCCCCACCGCGAGGGAACTAGTTCCGGACTGGGGACTGGGTGTGTATGTCTCGCTCTCCTCACGGAGGACAGGCAGGTTGGCGGGTTCTTCCTCCTAGTGTGAACAGCAAAACTATTCTCCTCTGAATCCGTCCCCGATTTACTGAGTTAATTCAAGGCAGTTGAGACCTTCAAGAGTGCCGGCTGCTTCGGTTATGTCCGGCTATCCCTGGAACCTCTCTAAAATAAGGGTATATGGAACACGATCTAATTTATAAGTAGCCGAGGAAAATACTGATTTTCAAATAGTAGGTTGACAATTTGCTCTTGGTTTTGGAAGCTTATTGCACAATCTGATGTGAGATGGTGGACACTGGACTGCATCCCCACTCCCCGCCAAGCCCCTCTGCCGCCTGGCTTCCTGCAGCTGGAGGGATTGGCAGCTATGACTTCTCCCTGCTGCGGGTGTCGGGACTACACAGGTTCAGGGGCTAGACCAGAGCCACCACCAGGTCCTACAAGATCATCTTCCACAAATCCCTAGAGACACTGCTGCCTGGAGGGCAAGGCAAACAAACCACGGAAATGCATTCTCAAAGAAAGTTAGAAGGTGGCCACCAACTTCCTGATCATTTCCGGAGGAGCCAGTTCCAGTGGCACTGCCAGGAGGGATTACCTTCCCCATAGGGACACCTTTAGCAGAATAATACAACAAGCACTCCCAGGAAGGACCATGGTACTCCCTAACTGTTCTAATTGAGGTGTTCTGAGGTCTATGTCCCAAGTGTTGTGGACACTGCCCAGGAGGACAAACTGAAGGATAGTCACTTGGTATTGCTGGGTCCCCTCTGTCTCCAGCTTTGTCTAGGTAACGCTGGATACTCACTTTTTTCCTGTCCTGCTGTGGGTGGAGAACTGGGAGTTTCTGGGAGCACGGAGCCTCTCAGTTGCCCTCACTATCCTCTCAACCTTCGTCAATAAAAGACAAAATGAATCGAAACCATTTTCCACTGAGCTCATGCCTGATTACCAAGAGAAACCTTGTTCAGATCATCCCGTGTGCCCACCGCTCTGAAACAGGCAGTCGTGAAAATTCTCTGGATGTCTCATGGGATCCCATGCACGCACAGCATAATCATGTTCGGCTCTCATCAGACCTGCACCAACTGTCAATTTTAAGTGGGAACCCTAAAATGCAATTATACAGCACCTGGACCCACCCAACTGGAGGGTTTTAGGACCCCTCCCAAGCTCCAGAGGAATATGGGAGGTCCTGACTTGCTATCCTCAGCACATGGAGTGCCTAGAAAGAAGCTTCTCCCTGTTGCCCAGATCTCTGAGTCTGAGCACACAGTGCAGGATCCTCAGCCTGTACACAGTCGCCCAGCAGGACTACCAGCATTGCTTTGCTGGTTCCTTAACAGCCCCTCACTGTAAGTCCCCCCACCCACAGGGCAGGCTGTGAATGTGATTGGCGGGGCTGCATCACGGGACTGTGGAGGCAGGCAGAGGCCCCAGCCTGGCAGACACTAGCCCCCAGTGTACCCTCAGTGACATGAACCCTGGTGCACCCCTCTCCTCTGTCCCCCAAAGCGTCAGCCCTTTAGGACACACGTGCCTTGTGCCATATCTCCTCCATTTTTCCATAGGTGGTCTCTGCTTGGGGACACCCTGATTCCAAGATATCCTTATTCAGCATTCCTCCTTTTTAACCCTTAGTGTGGCACTTCCAGGAGGGATTAAAGCTCCCTACTGCAGAATTCTGTATAGTGTTCCTGTACTGGCAGGGCTGGGTGGGGAGGGGGGAGGAAGCAGCAGAGGAAGACCTGGTTAGTAGGATGCAAATGAACTTGGACACAGAGTAAAGGAAGGTGAAGTGAGCAAGGGACAGGGCTCAGGGGGGTGGACCCCAGGCTTAGTGCATCCTACAGACTACACACAGACAGCCATAGCTCAGCCTCCTCTGGGACTGTGGGGCTCAGAAGTTGAGGGCTGAGCCTTGGCCATAGGCTTTCCACCTGGAGGTGCAGGACTGAACTGCTGATGGCGCCCCAGAAGAGTCTGAGTGGCATGAAAGTTAGGCTCTGCCACTTGAGTCTCTTGCTGGTGACTGCTCTTAGGAGCCACATCCTTTCACAGAAATGATTCCATTTCCAGACTCCAGGTTTCAAACTTAAGCACCGTGTGAAATGATTTGTAAATGTATGTGTCCTGGGACTGCACTTTTCCGATGAGAGAACCAACCACTCGTTTCCCCAGTGCAGTGGGGACTGCAGAACCAGTAAGAAATGAATGCTCCAGTGGCCAGTTGGGTGGCCACCTCACTTTTTAGGCTCGATACTGTCCCTCTGGCTGCCATGTGTGCTTTAAGCCTTCAAAGCCAACATTCATTCCTCCCTCTGAGATCTTTGGTAACCACAAATCATGGGCCGTGGTGTGTGCAGGAATCAGGGTAAGTACCCAGAGGATGCCAGGGTGACTTCCAGCAATTTCAAACTTTACTGTAATTGTCAGTCTCTCTACACTTATATCAGTGGAATAGAGTAGAGAGGCCAGAAGGAAACCCCCGATTATATGGTTTCTTTATCTATGACAAAGAAAGCAAAAATATGCAATAGGAAAAAATTGTCTCTTCAACAAATGCTGTTGGGCAAACTGGACAGCTGCATCAAAAGAATGAAATTGGACCAATTTCTTATGACATACACACAAATAAACTCAATATGGATTAAAATATGAGACCTGAAATCTTCAAGATCCTTGGAGAAAATACAGGAAGTGATTTCTCTACATTGGGCATAGAAACATTTTTCTAGATATGAGAACTCAGGCAAGGGAAACAAAAGGAAAAATAAACTATTAGGACTATATCAAAGGAAAAATCTTTTGCACAATGAAAGAAACAATCCACAAAACTAAAAGAGAACACTCTGAATGGGAAAAGAGATTAGCCAATGATATATCCCCTTAAAGGGTTGATATAAAAAATATATAAAGACCTTGTACAACTCAACACAAAAAGTAAAGAATCCAATTTAAAAATTGACAGAAGACATTAAAACATTTCTCCCAAGAAGACAAACACATGGCCAACAGAAACGTCATTAATCACCAGAGAAATAAGAGTCAAAACCACATCGAGATGTCAACTCACACCTGTCATAATGGCTCGAATCAAAAACACAGAAAAGAAATGTTTATGAGATTTTGGAGAAAAAGGAACCCTCACACAATGTGGGTGGGAATACAAATTGGTACACTCATGTGGAAAACACTGTGGAGATTCCTCAAAACATTAGAAATACAAGTGCCATATGATCCAGTAAGTCCACTACTCGAGATTTACCCAAAGGATTCAAAGACAGTAATTTGAAAAGAAAAATGCACCCCTGTATTTATTGTAGCATTACTTAGAATTGTCAAATACGGGACAACTCAAGTGTCCACTGATAGATGAATGAATAAAGAAGATGTGGGTATACACGGTGGAATATGACTCAGCCATAAAAACAATGAAATCTTACCATTTACAGCAACATGGATGGATCCAGATGGCATAATGTTAAGTGAAAGGAGTCAGTCAGAGAAAGAGAAATACCGTACGATTTCACTCATGTGTATAATTTAAGAATCAAGGGAAAAAAAAACAAAGAAAGAACGAAACAAAAAAAATGGACTCTAAAATAAGGAGAACAAAGTAATGGTTGCCAGAGGGGAGATGGAGGGGGGATGGGTGAATAGATTCTTGTGATGAGTAAGGAATAGAATTGTTCAAGCACCATCCTTACAAATGAAACTAATATGCAGTATGTAAGTTGTATATAATTACACTGGAATTCTAAGAATAATAAAAGTTTCTTAAATAAATAAAATAGAGGCCCCTGGGTGGCTCAGTCAGTTAAATGCCCGACTCTTGACTTTGGCTCAGGTCATGACCTCAGGGTCCTGAGACTGAGCCCCCCATTGGCCCACCACCAAGCTGGGTATCAAGTTAGCCCTAAATTCAGTGACAGATATTCTCCTTCTCCCTCGGCTCTTCCCTGCTGACACACTTTGTCTCTCTAAAAAATAAGAAAATAAAATTAAAAATTGGAGAAAATAAAAATCATTGGACTTGTTGTCCCTTCTTTTTATGATCTTATTTCATAACATACCTGGAAATCTGGGTAGTTTGGAAACAATTTAATTTGGAAACAAAATTTCATGGCAAGCCAATAAACTCTACTGGTATCATGCATTTCCATTGTTTGAAGTTAGATTCCTGCACTTTTTCATATAAAGTTTTTTAAAAAGATGATTTCCCAAGGTGTGCCAGAGTCTTGTACCTGGTTGAAAATTCTTATGCCAGTTTTTTTTTTCCTCATTAAACTTTTGTGTTAATGGGTCTCAAAATTCTGTGACAGATTTTTGGTCCAGTTGTTTTCATTAAAAAGTACTGATTTTAAAAACTGGTAACTTAAAACTGCCACACACACACACAAACAAATGGTCCACAAGACATTCTCCTTTCCTTCTGAAGGTTTTACGATGCATTGCTATCACTAACCAGTCTTTTACTATTAAACTTAAATGGCCAATTGACACAAACAGTTCTGAGACCATTCTTCCACCACTGATTAAGACGGGGCTGGCACGTATTAGGGATAATATTCACTGAGCCTTCTGAGCTTTCTGGGCGGACTTGGTGACCTCACCAGCTCCCGCTGCCTTCTCCTCCACTGCTTCGATGACACCCACAGCAAGCGTCGGTCTCATGTCGCGAACAGGAAAACGGCCCAGAGGAGGACAGTCAGAGAAGCTCTCAACACACATAGGCTTGACAGCAACCATATCAACAATGGCAGCATCACCAGAATTCAAGAACTTGGGACCATCCTCCAGCTTTTTTCCAGAACGATGATCTATCTTCTCCTTCAGCTCAGCAAACTTGCAAGCAATGAGAGCTGTGTGACAATCCAGCACAGGTGCATATCCAGCACTGATTTGGCCCGGATGATTCAGGATAATCACGGGAGCCATGAGGCCAGCTGCTTCCATTGGTGGGTCGTTCTTGCTGTCACCAGCCACATCGCCACTTCGAACATCTTTGACAGATACATTCTTGACTTTGAAGCCCACATGGTCCCCAGGAAGAGCCTCACTCAAAGCAACAGACTTTACTTCAGTTGTTACATTGACTGGAGCAAACGTGACCACCATGCCAGGTTTGATAATGCCAGTCTCCACTCAGCCCACAGGGACAGTATCAATACCACCAGTTTTGTAGGCGTCCTGGAGAGGCAGACGCAGGTGCTTAGCAGTTGGACGAGTTGGTGGAGAATGCAATCCAGAGCTTCAAGCAGGGTGGTTCCACTGGCATTCCCGTCTTTACAGACAACTTTCCATCCCTTGATCCAAGGCATGTCAGCACTCGGCTCCAGATGTTGTCAGCATCCAACCCTAAATTGGCACACATGCTACTATGTCAGGGTTGTAGCCAATTTTCTTAACATAGGTGCTGACTTCCCTAACAATTTCCTCCTATCGCTTCTGCTTCTAAGGTCGCTCAGTGGACCAACAATTAGTTGTTTCACACAGAAGGGCATGCTCACGGGTCTGCCCATTCTTGGAGACATCTGCTTCAAATTCACCAACACCAACAGCAACAGTCAGGACAGCACAGTCAGCCTAAAGTGTGCCTGTATTCACGTTTTGATAAAGTCCCTGTGTCCTGGAGCATCTGTGATGGTCACATAATACTTGCTGGTCTCGAATTTCCACAGGGAGATATCAATGTTGATACCACATTCACGTTCTGCTTTCAGTTTATCCAAGACCAGGTATACTTGAAGGAGCCCTTTCCTATCAGAGCAACCTCCTTCTTAGAATTTTCAATAGTTCTCTTGCCGATCCCACCACAGTTGTAGATCAGATGACCAGTCGTGGTAGACTTGCCCAAATCTACGTGTCTCAAGATGACGATGTTGATGTGAGTCTTTTCCTTTCCCATTCTGGTTTAGATTGAGCGGTGGTTTTCACGACACCTGTATTCTTGCTGCAAACCCGTTGCAAAAAAGCCTTATGCCAGTTTTTATGCATTGAGGAGGATGACGCCTAATGGATTACTCCTTCAATTCTACACAATGTGAGTATGAATAAGACTCAGCAAACACCAAAACCACAATAACAACCGCAGCAGAGTAGCCACAACACCGCAAATTCACGCTCTTCACCTGGGGGGATTCCGAGCTGTCAAACTACCTCAGCTGAATCTCA
>PITA01034050.1:0-12055 GCA_004023965.1 Spilogale gracilis | reverse complement strand
GCATTGAAAGTGTAGATTGCTCTGGGCAGTATAGACATTTTGACAATGTTTATTCTTCCGATCCATGAGCATGGAATGCTCTTCCATCTTTTTGTGTCTTCTTCAATTTCTTTCATGAGTGTTCTGTAGTTCCTCGAGTATAGATCCTTGACTTCTTTGGTTAGGTTTATTCCTAAGTATCTTATAGTTTTTGGTGCTAGAGTAAACGGAATCGATTCTCGGATTTCCCTTTCTATATTTTCCTTGTTAGTGTATAAGAATGCAACTGATTTCTGTGCATTGATTTTGTATCCTGCCACATTACCGAATTGTTGGATGAGTTCTAGTAGTTTGGGGGTAGAGTCTTTTGGGTTTTCCACATATAGTATCATGTGGTCTGCAAAGAGAGAGAGTTTGACTTTCTCTTTGCCAAGCTGGATACCTTTTATTTCTTTCTGTTGTCTGATTGCTGTTGCTAGGACTTCTAACACTATGTTGAACAGTCGTAGTGAGAGTGGGCATCCTTGCCTTGTTGCTGATCTTGGAGGAAAGGCTGTCAGTTTTTCCCCTTTGAGAATGATATTCGCTGTGGGTTTTTCATAGATAGATTTTAATAGGTTGAGAAATGTTCCCTCTATCCCTATACTTTGGAGAGTTTCGATCAGGAACGGGTGTTGTATTTTGTCAAATGCCTTTTCTGCATCAATTGAGAGTACCATGTGGTTTTTCTCTCTTCTCTTATTGATTTGTTCTATCACGTTGATTGTTTTGCGAGTGTTAAACCACCTCTGCATCTCTGGGATAAAACCCACCTGGTCCTGGTGGATAATCTTTTTAATGTATTGTTGGATCCTGTTAGCAAGGATCTTGTTGAGAATCTTGGCATCCATATTCATCAGCGATATTGGTCTGAAGTTCTCCTTTTTGATGGTGTCTTTGTCTGTTTGGGGATTAGAGTGATGCTGGCTTCATAGAAAGAGTCTGGAAGTTTTCCTTCCATTTCTATATTTTGAAAGAGCTTCAGGAGAATAGGTGTTATTTCTTCTTTGAATGTTTGGTAGGATTCCCCAGGGAATCCACTGGGCCTGGAGTCTTGTTTTTGGGGAGGGTTTTGATCACTGCTTCGATCTCGTTACTGGATATAGGTCTATTCAGATCGTCAATGTCTACCTGTTTCAGTCTTGGGAGCTTATAGGTTTCTAGGAATGTATCCATCTCTTCTAGTTTGTTAAACATATTGGCATATAGTTGTTGATAGTAATTTTTGATGATTGTTTCTATTTTTTTGGTGTTAGTCGTGATCTCTACCCTTTCATTCATGATTTTGTTAATTTGGGTCTTCTCCCTTTTTTGGGGGGTTAGTTTGGCCAATGGTTTATCGATCTTATTGATTCTTTCAAAGAACCAGCTTCTAGTTTCGTTGCTGCGTTCTACTGTATCTCTAGTTTCTGATTCATTCATCTCTGCTCTAATCCTTATTATTTCCCGCCTTGTGTGGGTTGTTGGTTTAATTTTTTGTTGATTTTCCAGTTCTTTAAGGTGTAATGAGAGTTGGTGTATTTGGGATTTTTCAATTTTTTGAGTGAGGCTTGGATGGCTATGAATTTCCCCCTTAGAATTGCCTTGCTGTATTCCATAGGTTTTGGATCGATGTATCTTCATTCTCATTGGTTTCCATGAAGTGTTTCAGTTCTTCTTTAATTTCTTGGCCGATCCACATATTCCTGAGTAGGCTCATCTTTAGCTTCCAAGTGTTTGATTATCTCCTGAACTTTTTATGGTGATTGAGTTCCAGTTTTTCGGCATTGTGGTCAGAGAATATGCAGGGAATAATTTCAATCTTCTGGTATTGGTTGACCCCTGATTTGTGACCTCGTATGTCGTCTATTCTGGAGAAAGTTCCATGTGCACTTGAGAAGAATGAGAATTCTGCTGTTTTAGAGTGAAATGTTCTGAATATATCTATAAGATCCAGCTGGTCCAATGTGTCATTCAAGGCTCTTGATTGTTGATTTTCTGTTTAGATGATCTGTCCATTGCTGGCAGTGCTGTGTTAAGATCTCCTACAGTTAATGTATTTGCATCAATGTGATTCTTTATTTTGTTTAACAGTTGGCTCATGTAGTTGGCTGCTCCCATGTTAGGGGCATAAATATTTACAATTGTTAGATCTTCTTCATGTATAGACCCTTTAAGGATGATGTAGTGTCCTTCTGTGTCTCTGACTACAGTCTTTAGACTAAAATCCAATTTGTCTGATATGAGAATCGCTACTCTGGCTTTCTTTTGGCGTCCATTTTCATGAAAGATGGTCTTCCGTCCCCTCACTTTCAATCTGGAAGTGTCTTTAGATTCAAGATGAGTCTCTTGTAAACAGCATATGGTTGGGTCCTGTCGTTTTATCCAGTCTGCAACCCTGTGTCTTTTTATTGGAGCATTTAGGCCGTTCACATTGAGAGTGATTATTGGTAGATACATTTGTATTGACATCATGTTGCCTATGGTGTTCATGTTTCTTTAGATTACCTCTGTATCTCTTTGGGTTGATTTTGTTGGATGATCTCTGAGCCTCCTGTATCTGGATATGTGTTTCCTTCTTCAGATTTAGGAAATTTTCAGCTGTTATTTCTTCTAATAAATTTTCTGCCCTTCTTTCTCTTTCTGCTTTTTTTGAGATCCCTATAATGTCATGTTGTAGGGATATATTACACTTGATGAAGTCACTGAGTTCCCTACATCTATTCTCATTTTCCATAATTTTTTTCTTTTATTCACTCAGCTTGGTTACTTTCCAGTACTTTGTCCTCCATGTTGCTAATTCATTCATTTGCTCTCTCTAGCCTGATATTTATTCCACCCTTTTTTTTTTTTAAAGATTTTATTTACTTATTTGGCAGAGAGAAACACAGCTAGAGAGGGAACACAAGCAGGGAGGGAGTGAGTGAGGGAGAAGCAGGCTTCCCGCTGAGCAAGGAGCCCAAGGCAGTGCTCAATAGGGTCACTCGGGTTCATGACCTGAGGCAAAGGCAGATGCTTAACGATTGTGCCAACCAGGCGCCCCACATCTGGTGTGTCTTTCATTTCATTTATTGTGTTCTTCATCTGTGATTGGTTCTTTTTTACCTCTTTGTTAATGGTTTCCCTGATTCCTCTACTCTTATCTCAAGTCCAGTAATACCTTTATAATCACTATTTTAAATTCTCTGTCAGGGATATTACTTATCTTATCTTCCTACCCTCTTCGACCTGGCCCCTTCTCTACATTTAGTTGTGGAGTTTGTTCTCCCAGTCTTCAGGGCATTTTCTGGGTTATTTGCACTTATGTGAGTGTTATCTAGTTGTATCTGTGGATTGAGGTGAATTTTGGGTCCTCCTACTCTGCCATCTTCTCCAGAAATCCTTCCAGTATTCTTTCTTGATTAATGGCACCAGAATTTATCCATTTTCCCAAGTCCAAAACCCCAGTGTTATTCTTGATTCCTTCCCGTCTCTGATCCCTACATTCAATCACCAGATTATATTATTATAATTTTCCAAGCATCTCTCCAATATGTCTCTCTTTTCTAACTGTATGCCATCCTTAGTTCACTTTAGACCATTGTTGTTTCTCTGGATCATTGTGTTAATATTCCAACCAGTTTCTCTAACTCCAGTTTGATCCCTCTCAACCCACTCTCCACTTAAGACCTAGCAAGATCTTTTTAAAGGTCAAAAATTATCAATGCTGCTTAAACCCTTTATACCTCCTTGCTAACATCAGGGTAAAATCCAAATTCTTTTCTTTTTCTTTTCAAGATTTATTTATTTATTTTAGAGAGAGAGCGTGCAAGGGGAGGCACAGAGGGAGAAAAATAATCCTGAAGGAGAATCCCTTTGAGTACAGAGCCTGGTGCAGGGCTTGATTCCACCACCCTGAGATCATGACCTGAGCCCAAAGAGTTGGAAGCTTAACTGACTGAGCCAGTCAGGTACCCTGAAAGTCCCAATTCTTTTTTTTTTTTTTAAGATTTTTATTTATTTGACAGAGAGAAATACAGCCAGAGAGGGAACACAAGCAGGGGGAGTGAGAGAGGGAGAAGCAGGCTTCCCGCCAAGCAGGGAGCCTGATGCGGGGCTTGATCCAGGGTCGCCAGGATCATGACCTGAGCCGAAGGCAGTCACTCAACCAACTGAGCCATCCAGGTGCCCCGAAAGTCCCAGTTCTTATAATAGTTTACAAAGCCCTCTTCAGTCTTGCATCTGCCTCCCTCTCCAGTCTCATCTCCTATCAGCCTCTCATTTGGACTTATGCTACAACTATGCCCAATTATTACCAGTTTATGAAGAGTACCAGGCTCCCTCTTACCTTCATAACTTGGTACTTTCCTCTGCAAGGAATGCCCCCTTCTTCCTTCATCATTTTTTTCTTCAGAACTCCATCCTACACTTTTTTGGGCAAATTCCCATTCAATTTTTAAGACTCAATTTAACACATCTTCTCTTGGAGACTTTTCTAACACCACAGTCCATATTTGGGGACTTTTCAGTGCTTTACTGTACTTTCATGCCTCTTTCTTTTTCATTCTTTATGAGTTTCTTATGCACAGAGACTGTTATATCCCAAGGGTCAAATAAAGGATCTAGCATATGCTTTTGGAACAAATAAATTACTGAGTTACTATTATAAGCAATAAGTGGTCAAAATAATTGCAAGTGGACCAAAAGTCAGAAATAAAGGCAGCATTGTAGAATAATAGAATTTTAGGATAGGATAGGCAGTTTAGAGGCTATGGTAGAAAGGATATATACTTTGAAGCTCTAATCCTTACTCTGCTACTTCCTTGGTCATGCATTTTTGGGAAATTATTAGACTTTTGGAAGGTTCATTTTTCTTACCTATATAAAAGGGAAGGTTATACCTATTTCAGAGTTGTAAGAATTAATGAAAGTATGTAAGACACCTATCACAGGGCCTGGCATATAAAATCTTTGATACATATCGTTTCTTCCTTAGAGGTGTTGGAGTGTGTTTCCTTCATTTTTAGTGACGTTTTCTTGCAACATTATAATCTACCATTTTTTAGGATATATTACAAAGTAAATACTATTCTTACTATAACTGATCTTCTTCTACTACCAAGAACAGGGCTATTTGAGGCCTTATAAGGCAAGAATGAAGCTAAGGAAAATTAAAGAAAATTTTATAGATCTAACAGCATATTGGACAAATCCTCTGGGACCTCAAAGCCTTTCTGAGAATTACAAGGTAAATGGTAATCAGATTATTTTTGGTGCATGAATGTAACTGTCCATGGTGAGAGTCACTGTTTTGTGATTCTGACCACTTCCATCTATAGAATCATCATTTTATTTTATTTCACAAACCATTTAGAAATGAATTTGATTTACCAGAGAACAGGACTCAAAGTATATTTAACTAGACCCATAAAAGTAGAATCCCGGAGAATAGCCTGGCATGGAATTTTGTTAGTTATTCATAGGGTGGCCATCTTTCTCTTTGCTTAGCCTGCTGCCTGCATTTTGGAGTTCTACAGTTATCAGAATCCTCCACTGGATATACTTTTATGTAAGTCAAGCTAATGAAATAGTAAAAGAATACATTATTCATTTTACCCAGAAATTTAATCCTTTACTTCTATTATGTAGCTAATCTGATTTCCTGGTCATATAAAACCTTAAAATGGTCTTACAAGGGCAAAGGGCCACAGAATTTCTCCTTTTTCCTCACTGTTTATCAGTTCTATATATAGGAGCTTAGGTTTCCTCTCAAGTCAGGATATCTGTGATGACATTTATAAATGAGTCCAAGTTTTAAATGTTTTACTGAGCTCTCAGCAGTATTTGTAAAGAGTTGTGTCAGGAAACCAGCTTCAGGCATGAGAAAGAGCTTAAGATGATAGGCAGTATTTGACTAGAAATCAAGAAGCCAGGATTTGAATTCGAGCTCTACTATTTACCAACTGACTTACTTAATTTTTTTTAGCTTCTTCATTTATAAAATGTGAATAATAGGATTTAGTTTGCAAGATTGGGGTAGTAATAAAATGAAGTAATAGAAAACTACGTGAATAGAAGAACAAAGGGCTTTGGAGACTGAAAGGATAGATTTTCGGACTTATCTCCTCTCTTAACTCTTGTTTGACCTTAATGAAATCACTTCTCCTTTGTGAGTTTCTACTCCTTGGCACATAAAAAAAAATAAAAAGATGTCACATAATCTCTAACTTCCCTTTGGGCTATCAAATCCTTGATGATCATTTCCCAATCCATTCTTAGATGGATAAAGGAGCTAACAGCATTACAGATCCTTCTCTCCAAGAAGTTCGTGATGCCTCCAAGTTGGGGCTTCAACCAAGCAATTCTAGTAACCTTGTTTTCGCTGCTTCAAATCACATCTTCATTCTTATCATTTTTTTCTTGTTTAAGTTATGAGCCATGGTTTTCTTTGTTTTTTTTTAATGAAACATGACTTGATCTGAAGTGATCTTTCCCAAGCATCTGATGTATTTGTATTTTGTGTCCAAGAAACCTAGGTCTCAGCTCTAGAAGTGTTAGCTATCATTCTATGTAACTTTCTCACTTCCTATCCATGATTCATTCTTTGGTTTTCATGACAGAGGGCATTGACTTTTGTTTGAATGTTTCTAGCGATGAAGCACTCACTAGTAGAGCATTGTATCTTTTGGACGTTCCTTATTACTTGTACCAGATTCCTCAACAGAGGTTGAAATTTAGTGATATAACTTACAGTGAGTGAACATTATTATTACTACCTCAGATATTATGTACTAACAAATTATGCATTTCTGGAAATGCTTTGACCTTCATTTAATTTGGCTCATTTTTTGGCATATCATAGCATATTTAATGAAAATTAAAGATCCACTTTTGTGTGCTGGATCTGCTATTTACTATTCTGAGACCTTGGGCAAGTCTATTCACACCCTAGTTCTCCTCATTTGTCAAATGAGTGGAAGAGGGCTGCCTGGGTGGCTCAGTCTGTTGGGCATCTGCCTTTGGCTCAGCTTGTGATCCCAGGATTCTGGGATCCAGCCCCATCTTGGGCTCCCTGCTTGGTGGGGAGCCTACTTCTCCCTCTCCCTCTGCTGCTCCCCCTGTTGTGCTCTCTTATCCCAAATATACAGACATAATGAAATAAGGGCCATATGTACCCCAAGGTTCATTGCAACAATGGCCACAATCACCAAAGTGTAGAAAGAGCCAAGATGCTCTTCAACAGATGAATGGATAAAGAAGATATGTACATATATAAAATGGAATACTAGGCCTCCATCAGAAAGTATGAATACCCAACTTTTATAGCAACATGGACCAGATTGGAAGAGATTATGCTGAGTGAAATAAGCCAAGCAGAGAAAGTCAAGTATCATATAGTTTCACTTACTTGTGGAGCATAAGGAGTAATATAGAGGACAGTCAGAGAAGGAAAGGAAATGGGAAGTGAGGTAAATCAGGGAGGGAGACAAAACATAAGAGACTTTGGACTCAGAAACAAACTGAGGGTCTTTGGTGGGGGGAGGGGGATGGGTGAGCCTGGTGGTGGGTATTGAGGGTACATATTTAGTGGAGCACTGGGTGTGGGGCATAAACAATGATTCTTGGAACACTGAAAAAAATAAAAATAAATTTAAAAATGAATATAAGACTATTCAGCCTGCCTTTCTCAGGCTTTTGATAGGATGAACTAAGGTAATATAAATTATGTGCTTTAAAAAGAGTGGTAGCAGGCTGTGACCCAGCCTTTGTGTTGTCCATCTATCTGTATAAATGACGTTTTATTGTGACATAGCCATGTCCATTATTTATGTATTACATCTTTGGCTGCTTTCATGTTTTGTTTTTTTGTTTTTGTTTTTGTTTTTTGTTTTTTTGTTTTGAGTTGAATAGTTGCAGTAGAAACTGTGTGGACTCTAGGCCTAAAATATTTCCTATATATCCTTTTGTGGAAATGTTTGCTGATCCTTGTGCTATATAAATATATATTTGTTATTAGAATTACTAGAAGGATTATTTTAGGAATAGGCATTAGATGATGATATTGTAGTATATTAACCTCATCAACTCACTGTTGAACATTAATGAGCAGATGACAGTGTTAAGCACTATCCTCTATATTTTTCCAACATTTTCTTGTTTAATCTTTACAACAATACCATGTATTAGGCGTCCTATTATTTCCATGCTTCAAATGAACTGACTCTCAGTAATCTGATCAAGGCTACATTGGCAGAGAGCCAGTATTGAAATTTAGATATATGAATTCAAATTTTGTGTTCTTCCTTTGATGCCACTTAGCCTTTCATAGGTATGGCTTTAAGTATTGTAATTCTTACCTATTAGAGCCTTTATGGAAAGCATTAAAGTCCTGAAAAGTTGTATGATCAAGTTAATAAGGGGTATAAAAGTTTATCTAGAATTATAAATACATTAATATCAGAAAGGTGTTCAAATATATCAGCAGGATGAGTGCTTTGAAAACATAGAGAGACAGATCATAGCAAAAACTAACAGACCAATGAGGATTGAATAGTAAAGAGGACTGGATCTTTTGACATCATCACCATATTTTTGTCAGCACACACCTACCTTCTTCAGTTTAGGTATCTATTAGTTCAATACTTAAAATCTCAATGGAATCATACATCTGAAATGTATAGGATGAAAGGAGTCTATAATCTGACAGGTGGATTGTTCCCCCAATCTATGTTTTTTGAAAATCTTCTAACATTAACTGTAAAAGAGTAAAAAATTTAATAAAGTAGGTTGGGCTACTTCATTAAAAATGTGGCATAAAAGAAATGATTATTGGGAGTTTCTTTTAGAGAATAAGGGCTATCTTATTATCAGCTACACCCACATACAAAAAGGTAAGAAAATATATATCCCTTTCTTTGCATGTAGTGCTAATATCATAGTTGTCATCTATGTAGTATTTGCAGAATTTAGAGGTAAAAGGAACCTTAAAGATCTTTTTTAACTCCTTCAATACATGAGTAAGAAAACTGAGGCTGTGAAAGTTTAGTTATTTGCCTAAGGCCACACAACTAATACATGTCAGAACTAGGACTCAATAATGACCTCTTTGTCATTAATTTGTTTATTCATTTATTTATCTATCCATTCATAAATCTTTAAAAAATTAATTGAGTCATCCGTGTAACACTTACTGAGGCATTTGTATATGGCATCCATGATATTAAATGCCATAACATAAGTGTTACTTTATCTAATTCTCTTATTTTATACCTGAGAAAAATGAGATTGTAAAAGATTAAAAATTTTGCCTAAGATCTCACAGCTTTTACCTAAATTAACTAGGTAGAGATACTGTGAAGCCAATTTGAAGCTCCTTGTATAATTCCAAAGTCAGGCACAATAGAGTTGAACAACCCTACGTTCCAAGTCTGAAATAAATGTCTTGATCAGACTGTCAACCTTAGCTGCTGCAAACTTTAGTATTTGAAGTCACTGGCCAGAGACTAAAGAGATGATATGCTGAATTACCAAGAAAATAGAGATTTATATGTGTCATTTTATTTTTTTCCCAAAAATAAAAACAAAATCAATTTTGAAAAAAAAAATACATTAATTCTCTCACGGAAGCACAATTAATCCCATTATTGCCTGTTTCTTTCTAGTATTCTCCTTGTATGTATACATTTTAAATGGATGCAGCCATTCCAGGTGTTATCTTTACAATTACAGCTTCATAGTAAAAGACTATTCAGTTGCATAATCATACCAAAATTTACCTCATTCTCTTTGTGGTCCACACACAAATATGTACATCTACTCTCTTTTTTTTAATCTAATAAAGGCAATGAGCATGTTTTAATATTTAGGGGTTTTAATGTTTTAATCTTTTAATTATTTATTTAAAAATAATATGGGAAATAGTTTTTAGATCTCTGGTCAAAGGGTATGAATTCCATTCATTTTTGTTCTTATATATTTCTATATTAATAGAAAAAGGGATTGTAAAAATTTAGAGTGCTTATGTGGGTAAAATAGGAAATGATTTACTACATTGGGGGCTATTATATATTTTGGCAGATTTTGTAATGTAGTAAATGGCTGGATGTTTTAGATACACGGTTTATATGTAGGAAAGGTGGTGTTTTGTAACCCAAATGCAAAGATTTGGCTCCCATTTTTGCCTAAACAAGAGATTAATGTCCCTTTTAGGTTAGCATAGTGTCAACAAAGTTTAGGCCACAGAGAATCAATAATTTTAGATGCCCTGCTCTGAGTGATGACAAAGGAAAGCAATTTCAAAACCCAAGATTTTTCATTATATTTATGCCTTCTCTTGTCTTAGTTTCTTTCATAATAAGGCCAAAAACAATTTCAATTAGAAAATTGTGTAAAAGATATAAAGAAGTTTCATTAAAGACTCCTTCAAATGTTGATGTATCTTTTTAATATATAGCCTCCGTTAATATTATAACCAATAATCAAAATAAATCTATATAAGAAAACAATAAAGGAGCTAAGCATGAAAATTCTCATTAAACACACTTTTAATGCATTCATTTTATTTCATTTAGGAATATTTTATGTAGGTACAATATTTTAGAATAAATAATAGGAACCCTCCTTGATAGATTGTAGAGACTTTGGAACTTCTTGGTATGAACATATTTTTAGTCATTTTTTCAATAACTCTCTATTACTTAATGCCTTTTTCTTTTTTATTGTAAAAAAACACTACACAAAACTTAACATTTTAAACACTTTTAAGTATATAGTACAATATATTAACTATGTTCACATTTTGTGCAACAGATTTCTAGATCTTTTTCATATTGCAAAACTGTAACTCTATACCCATTGAACAGTTTCTCCTCTTCCCCACATTTTGACGACTTTCATTCTGCTTCTTGAGTTTAACTACTTTATTTTTTATATTAAGTTTTTTTAAAAATATTCTATTTATTTGCTTGACAGAGAGAAACACAGCTAGAGAGGGAACACAAGCAGGAGGAGTGGGAGAGGGAGAAGCAGGCTTCTCCAAAGACAGATGCTTAATGACTGAGCCACCCAGGTGCCCCATTATATTAGGGCTTTAAATTAATTCCAATGTAATTAATATACAGCATTATATTAATTTCAGGTGTACAATATATGAATATAACTAACTAATTTAGATACCTCATATAAGTAGAATCATGCAGTAGTTGCCTGTCTTTTTCATTTAGTGTAATGTCTTCAAAGTTCATCCATTTGTAGCATATGACAGGATTTGCCTCTTTTTTTTAATTTATTTTTATTTTTTTATTGTTACTAATTTTTTTTCCCAGTGTTCCAAGATTCATTCCCCATTCCCCACACCAAGTGCTCCATGCTTTAGGTATCCTCAGTACCCACCACCAGGCTCTCCTATCCCTCCACCCCCATCCCTCCAGTCCCTCAGTTTGTTTCTGTGTCCAAAGTCTCTCTTATTTTGTTTCCATCCCTAGATTACCCTAGTTCCCATTTACTTTCCTTCTCCCACTGTCGTCCAGGTTACCCCTCATGCACCGCAAGTAAGTGAAACCATGTGATACTTGACTTTCTCTTCTTGGCTTATTTCACTAAGCATAATCTCTTCCAGTCCAGTCCATGTTGCTACAAAAGTTGGATATTCATCCTTTCTGATGGAGGCAAAGTATTCCATTGTATATATGTACCACATCTTTTTTATACATTCATCTGTTGATAGGCACCTTGGCTCTTTCCACAGCTTGGTGAATGTGACCATTGCTGCAATGAACATTGGTGGACATAAGGCCCTTCTTTTCACTACATCTGTATCTTTGGGGTAAATGCCCAGTAGTGCAATTGCAGGGTCATAGGGTAGCTCTATTTTCAATTTTTTAAGGAATCTCCACACTGTTTTCCAAAGCGGCTGCACCAGTTTCCATTCCCACCAACAGTGTAAGAGTGTTCCGCTTTCTTTGCAGCGTCTCCAACACTTGTTGTTTCCTGATTAGTTAATTTTGGCCATTCTGACTGGTGTAAGGTGGTATCTTAGAGTGGTTTTGATTTGAATTTCCCTGATAGCTAGTGACGCTGA
>PITA01034049.1:0-12055 GCA_004023965.1 Spilogale gracilis | reverse complement strand
GGGAAATTTTCATCCATGATTTGTTCAACAATATTTTCGAGGCTTCTCTCTCTCTCAATTCCTTCAGGGATTCCAATAATTCTGATATTGGAGCGTTTCATGGCATCATTCATTTCCCTTATTCTGTTTTCTTGGGATTTTAGTTGTTTGCTCCAAGACTTCTCTTGCTTCTCCATCTTATTCCATCTGTCTTCTAAATCACTGATACGATCTTCAGCTTCACTTACTCTGGCTGTTAGCATATTTAAATTAGATTGCATCTCGTCTAAAGCCTTTCTAACCTCAGCTTTCACTTCTGTCACTATGGCTTCCACTTTGAGACTAATGTTCTTTTCTAAATTGACTATTGCTTGGACTATTGCTGCCCTGAATTCCATATCTGTCATATTGTTTATGTTCAATTCCAGTAATTCTGTGACCGAGGTTGCAGTCTCCGGGTTCTTCTTCTGTTGGGTGTTCCTTCTCCGAGTCATTGTGGCGAGGAGTGGTTGAGGGGGTGTATGGCTAGATATATCAGCCACTATTTAGGTGGATTGGTCGTTGGAAGGTTTTGGAGCAACCAGAGTTCACTACCAAAAAGGGAGGAGAAAGAAAAAAGAAAACGGAAGAGAGGAAGCAAGAAAAGACACCCCTGCCAGAGCGGGGCCCGGTGATAGGATTTATATGGTACAAAACTGTTACAGGGTAAAGAAAAGGGTTATCAAGGGTAAATAAAGAGATCAAAAAGCAAAGTTCAACCTATATAACCCCCAAGACCAGTATTTATATAATATAAAAGCAAAGACAATTACACAGATACACTGACAAACTAGAGTGGGAAGGTGAGGGCAGACACTCCTTGTGGGCAAGGAATGCGTTTCAGACGCTCCCGAGTTTGTCTTGTTGTTATTGTTGGAGGAGCCCACTTTCAAAAGATTTAGGGGTCTTAGAACCAATTGTATATAGGGGTAGTACTGAATAGGGATGTGGGATTGACTTGAAGCTTGTATCTACATGTACACGTAAAAGAGAGAATAAAGGAAAGAGGAGAGAAGAAAGGGAAAAACAGAGGGAGCGAATAGGGAAACAAGAGGCAACAACAAAAGCAGAAGATACAGGAGTGTGTTTGAAAAAATTTCAGGGTAAAAAAGAGAAAAAAATAATTTAAAAAATTTAAAAAATAAAAATAAAAAATAAAAAATGTTATGGGGTGTTGTATTGGGTATCACGTTGTGATAAGAAAGGGGCTTTTGGTACTTGTAGTCCGTGCCAGGAGTTTAATAAATTGCCTTTCCCCCAATTTAGGGTTTTGCATTGGAATGTTGTCCTTCTGAGGTTCTGGCTTGCTTTCTGGGGGTGGGGCGTGCTGTTCCATTTCAGTCTGTCGGTGCAAGGTGTCTGCGCCCAGACCTCCCTCCCAGAGAGAGCCTCTACACAGGGAGGGGCTCTTTCCAGCCTCCCAGTTGGCAGTCTGTCACAGCCGGGCTGGTGCAGAGGTTGTATTGATTTCTGCCCCCGCCCCCGCTTGTCGTTTCATTCCCGCACCTCTAAGCCACAACTCCTTTTGGATCACGCGACTTTGCTCCCTGGGATGCGTGGCCTCTCTGGTCCCACGCAAGTCTGTAAAAGTGCCTTCCCTGGGGGGCGCAGCCCACGGTGTGGAGAGAAACGGGAGAGAAGGGCAGCGGCGTAAAAATAGAATCCACGCTCGCCATTTTTGGGGCAGCTGCGGCAGCTCCGGCGGCTCCCGTGCACGCGCGGGGGCCAAAATGGTAATTTTATTTTCTATGCCTCTATTCAATTTAAGACCTCATTTTTCCCTTGAGGAATCGCAAGATATCCAGAGCTTCTTCTGGAAATCAATTTAAATAAACCACCCTGTGCATTTTGGAGGACATACAAAAATAAATTTTGGAGTGGCGGCCACATCCTCTAGATACCTGTATTTGATTCTTCCTGAAATTTAGTGATAGAATCTACCCTGTTGCATCCGAGACTGCACATTTGGCATGTTTGAGAAATCATCTTGAGTTGGGGCAGAGCTAGTGACCATGTCCCAGAAGCTCTAAAGGGAAGCTAGGGGGCTACTCTAGCGCCTTTATTTTTTTAATAATAATTTATTGTTCCAAGATTCATTATTTATGCCCCACACCTTTATTTTTGAAGGATAAATTTGCTGAGTATGAAATTCTGGGTTTAGCACTTTCAAGATGTCATTCCATACCATAAGTCTGTGGGAAAGTCAGCCATCTGTCTTACTGTTACTCCTTTAAAGGTAATGTATCTTTCTTCAAAGGTCACTCTGAAGATTCTATCTTTGCCTTTGATTTTTAGCAGTTTGACTCTGACATACTTATGTGTGGTTTCTTCATCTTCCCTAAGGATAGTACACTTGTTTAGTCTTTTGGTTGATGTTCTTCCTTAATTTTGGCAATTCTTAACCATTCTTCAAATAATTTTTTCAATCTATTGTCTCTCTCCTCTTTTCTAGGATTCTTCCAAACCTTTCACCATGTTCCATATGTATCTTATTCTTTCTGCATTTTTCTGGGGTTTTTTTCTTCCTGTTCTCCAATCTGTGTAATTTTTACTGACCTATCTTCCAATTCATTTATCCTCTGTTCTGCTAGATCTAATGAATTTTAATCCTAATTTCATATACTATATTTTCAGATCTAAAATATTCGTTGACTCTCTTTTATAGATTCTAGATCTCTACTGAAATTCTCAATCTTTTCCTCTCAGTTCTTGAACATATCAGTCAAAGGAATTTTAAAGTTCTTATCTAATGAATCCATGTCTGAATTACTCCCCATTGGATGGTTGTATTATTCATATATATTTTCTTCTGGTTCTCAATCATTTTGTCCTTTTTTCTAGGATCTCTCATAAGTTTGGCTGAATATTATGCATTGTATATTAAAGATTATAGAGGCTCTACATGGTGTTATCTCCTTTTAAGATGGTTATGCTTCATCCTGGAAGATAGGTAGGGTATAGGCAGTTACCATGATCCTCTTGAAGATTGACTTTAGACTTAGTAAGGGCTAATTTCAGTTTTTCCCTCACTCCTACACCAAGAACTCAGCACCAAGAGCTACTAAAAGCTGTCCTCTCTTCAGCCTCACAGTGGCCGCTGTTTGCTGGTTTCTGGAGGCCTCATCTTGCATACATGATTTAGGGATGGCAAACACCTCAGTGAAATTAAGTGATGGCATGTCTGGCTCACGTCCCTGAGGTTTCTTCCTCTCTGGGATTTTGCCCTTCAAGTCCTAGCTGCTTTAACAGCCCAGACTCCAACCTTTGTCTCCTCAACCAAATAGGATTGCTGCTTTCTGTTAGGAATCTATTTCCCTGTGCCATGAATTTGCAGTGACTTCCAAAAAGTCACAGTGAATGTGGAGCTTACATCAGTGTGCTTCCCCTCTTTTAGGGATTAGAGCTTCTTTGGGCTCCTCTGTGGGTTTGCTCCTGGACGCTATATATTTTATTTAGCTTTCTTGTTGTTTTCAGGGGAAAAGCCAGTTCCAGTTACAAGCTACTTACTCTATTGTGGCCCTAAGTAAGAATCTGGTGGTGATCACTTTTAATCACCAAAGTCATTTCCCCACAGTGGCTTCTGGCAATGAGAACTTGTGTTCACATAGGAGGGCACCCAGTTTACTCATTTGTTCGTTCACACACCGTTTTTGAGCTCCTACTAAGGCCAGCTATTGCTCTAAACATAGGTAACACAGCAGTAAATAAGATTTCAGCCACTTTGCGGTGTAGAGCCTTTTATTTCATAGAAAGACTGGCTACTAAAGAGTTTCTGTGTCATGCTTGTACTATTTAAAGGCTTTTTCTTATGTGTGGGTGAATGAGAGACAAACTGAGCTCAAGACCTTTAGAATGATAACACCTTCCTATTTTGCACAAATATTTTTAGCCTTTATAAATTTCTGCCAAGATTAACTCAGTTCACGATTCACACACAGTACATCAATATAAGGCCACCTTTTGAAAACTAAGGTGTTGTGCTTAACTCCCCATCTGTGAGTTTCTACATCATATAGACAAGACAAAGGCATGAAAGACTCACTTTGGAATGGAAATATATGATAATATGAGTTAAAATTCCCAAGAACTGATTCATGGAAAACAAACTTAGTTCTGAAAGCAAATCTTTCTATGACCATCAACACGAGATCACATCAGCCTACCTGTGATTTTTCATTTTAACTTCAGTTTTTAAAAAACATTTCACAAGTTACAAAGCACTTATTCAATAAGTGCTTTGAGATACTAAAAAAAAAAAAAATGGCTTGTTTTTCCCAGTCTTCCAGAATAGCTTGAATGCCACTTGTACCAAGAGAAAACTGTAACCTTAGCCCATGTTATTGTTAAGAGACGTGGTCAAATGAAGAATTTTGCTCCTCTGTTCTTTGTTTCTCTTTCCCACTTTAGAAAGTTCACATATTCTGGGGAATGATAATTTGTAGGTCCAATTTTAATCCATTTTCTTGTGGTCAAAAGGCAGTCAAAGAACTAGAACCTCATATGTAGAAGCTCTGTAGAAGCTAGAGTACAGTCATGAGGACAGATCAAGAATCTTGAGCACTTGTGGTTTTGTGTCCTTGGAATTACAACCCCTTTAGAGTGGTTTAAGACTCCCAGTTAAAATAGACAAAGCCAGACACAAAAGATCCCTTATTGTATATGTACATCATATGTACATATATGTACGTCATGTGCATGAAATATCCATAATAGGCATATCCATAGAGATAAAGAAGATTAGAAGTTTCTAGAGGATAGTGGGAAGGAGAAATGTGGAGTGACTCCCAGTGCATGTAGGTGATGTACATAGGTGAGGTTTTGGGGTGATGAAAACATTTTGGAATTAAATAGGGTAATGGTTGTACAACATGGTAAGTGTACTAAAAACTACTGAATTGTACACTTAAAATGTTCCATTATGTTTGCGCTACCCTGTTTAAAAAGCGCACACGTGAACTACCAGCTAGAAAAGATTAGTTATTTGGATGGAGCCAGTTCTAACTCCTTGCTGTTCTGAGAATACCATCCCCACTTGTCATTATTTGGCAGCATCTGTGATGCATAATTAATATTATGGTTGGGAAATCTTCACTTACAAATATAAATGAATCTTTAGGGGGCAGAGTGAATATGTTTCTTGCAGATAACACCAAAACGGCAGCCTAACAGAGAGGGCACCTCCACTGGGTCATATTTTTCCCAGTGTTTGGTAATGTTTGGGTTGATGACAAAGTGCTGTGTGTTTTAACAGTGGTCTCATCCAGTGTATCATTACTTTTATTTCCGCTCTAAAGTTTCATCTCTTGCTTTGGCCTGTTTTTCCTCATGGGACCATGGGGCTCTTGTTTTAAGTACATTTTTCTTTGGTGAATACTTTTTACAAATCATTCTTATCAATATTGACTTTCATTCAGAAGCTGGTTCATGTGTACAGTTGAATCGTTATTTTATTCATTCATGAAATCAGTTGGAACCGTTGTTTTTTCTCAAAGATGGTACCATTGAAACCCCAGAAAGTGGGACGCCTGGGTGGCTCAGTTGGTTGGGCAACTGCCTTCAGCTCAGGTCATGATCCCGGAGACCTGGGATCGAGTCCCACATCGGGCTCCCTGCTTGGCAGGAAGCCTGCTTCTCCCTCTCTCACTCCCCCTGCTTGTGTTCCCCCTCTGGCTATGTTTCTCTCTGTCAAATAAATAAAATCTTAAAAAAAAAAAAAAAAGAAACCCCAGAAAGGCATGCCACTCATGATTTTTCCATCTTGCTAAGTAGTTGGAGGCTGTACTGCCTTCCTTAACTCTACTGTATATGGTTCGAGTATCTTTGTCCTCAGTAAATTATTTACACTCACAAAACATAAAAGTCTTATGAATAGGAGGGGGAACTTAGAAACTTTTCTTCATCAATTGAGACATCACATGAAACTTTGCTTTTGTTTCCAGCAATGATGACCTGTATTGAAGAAAAGCAATTAGACTTTGAAATTTTCAAGATGCTTTTATAGCCAGTGTAAATAAAGTTGTTTCAAAGTACAAATTATTTCATCTAAAATCTTTATGGAGAATATATGCTCTAACACACTAAAATCAGTACTTTTTATACCCGTTGAATGGTAAGTGTTTTGAAGTTAGTTTTAAATAGTAACTAGCCGTTGAAAATTCTTTCTCAAAGGGGCACCTGGCGGACTCAGTTGGCAGAGCATATGTGACTTGATCTCGGGGTTGTGAGTTCGAGCCCCACGTTGGGTAGAAATTACTTAAAAATAAAATTAAAGAAAAATAAAATGAAAGACATTTCAGAATCACTCAGTAAAATAATACTAAAAACAAATAGTTATCTTCCCAGTGCATTCTTGTTTTAAAACATATATACCATTGCACTAATGATACGACACAATACTAAGACAAACTCATACATTTTAGCTGGGCTTTATTCTAAATATTTTAAGAAAGTGTTCTTTTAAGATTTTATCTTTATTGGGGCGCCTGGGTGGCTCAGTTGGTTGGGCGACTGCCTTCGGCTCAGGTCATGATCCCAGAGACCTGGGATCGAGTCCCACATCGGGCTCCCTGCTCGGCGGGAAGCCTGCTTCTTCCTCTCTCACTCCCCCTGCTTGTGTTCCCTCTCTGGCTGTGTTTCTCTGTCAAGTAAATAAATAAAATCTTAAAAAAAAAAAAAAAGATTTTACCTTTGTTTATTTATTTCTTATTGCACCTCACTCCTTTATTATACTGATCCGGAAAAAAGATTTAGTAAAATTACACTCAAAATGAGTAGTGGGCCTGTGGCAGGGCCAAGCAACTGGAACGTGATCAGAAACAGATACAGTGAAAGACACACTTGGACATGATCAAGGGGCATCTCACTGCCATAAAACATTAATAAGATTTTATTTTTAAGCCATTTCCATAAGTCACATCCAGTGTGGGGCCCAGACACAGTCATGAGGTCAAGAGTCACACGCTCCACCAACCAAACCAGCCAGGCGCCCTTGATTCTGATACATCTTTTCGATGAGGGAGTAAAGTCTACTGTCAAGGGAATTCAGCCTTTTATTTTCACTGTTTTTTGTTTTTTTTTTTTAATGATTTTTTTTCCCCTGTAAGGAAAGTTACTGCCTGGCTTTTTTGTTTTTGTTTTACATATTTTATTTATTATTTGACAGAGAAACACAGCAGGGGGAGTGAGAGAGGGAGCAGCAGGCTTCCTGCCGAGCAGGGAGCCGGATGTGGGGCTCGATCCCGGGTCTCTGGGATCATGACCTGAGCCGAAGGCAGTTGCCTAACCAACTGAGCCACCCAGGTGCCCCTATTTTCACTGTTTTTGCTTCGAACCTAATGTTCACTTTCTAAAGTCAGAATAATCAAATCCCATTTACTTAAAATTCATGAAACTCTTTGATACATTAAGTGAAAACCTTGAGTGTTTAGAAATTTGAATTAGAGTTTAAATGACTTCTTTGTGCCCTATGTGCATTATGAAACTTAAGAAGATAAATATTTGTGACTATTCTACTTAATGTATAGCCTTCATTATGCAGGCTTTCTCTTTTAAATCATTTCTACATTGGTTTCATGTGAAGTTTTTCATATCTTAGCAGACAGAGGAGTTTGAAATATGGTAACATATTCAGGGATTATTGGTGTATCAGTTCCTATATCAGATTTCCATAATTGCATCATAACTACATGAAATTATCTGTCTTGCTGTGATCCCTGCCTATATTGGAATACTCTCCGGTATGAATGCTCAGCCAACCAAAGGGGGTGAGAAAACTGTGTTAGTTTCTTTTGAAAGGAAAGCTACCAGATGCCTGGGTGGCTCAGTTGGTTGAACCTTCACTCTTGATTTCAGCTCAGATCATGATCTCGGGATGAGATGGCACCCCATGCAGGGCTGTGCTAAAAATAGTCTGCTTGTCCCTCTCCCTTGTCGCTGCCCCCCCATGCTTGCGCTCTCTCTCTCTCTCTCTCTCTCTCTCTCTCAAATAAATAAATAAATAAAATCTTAAAGCAAAATGAAACACTAAAAGCTATGGCTACAAGTAGTTCCAACTAGTAACACCAGATTGGTCTCCTAAAGAATTAGTTCAGTTGTAACAGGTGATGACATTCCAGAGTTCCAGGATTATCTTAATGTAGATTTAAGGATGGTTAAATTTTGATTTAATACTAATCACATTTTTGATTTAATATAAATTTAGCACTTCAGAGTGCTAAATTTTGTGTATTTAAAACATCCAGGGGCGCCTGGGTGGCTCAGTTGGTTAAGTGACTGCCTTTGGCTCAGGTCATGATCCCGGAGACCCGGGATCGAGCCCCACATCGGGCTCCCTGCTCCACAGGAAGCCTGCTTCTCCCTCTCTCACTCCCTCTGCTTGTGTTCCCTCTCTGGCTATGTTTCTCTCTGTCAAATAAATAAAATCTTTAAAAAAAAATCCATTGATAGTTGGTATTTGTTTTTTAACGTTTAAGTAAGGAATGCATTTTATTTACTTGGTTGACTTCATCTAGACAAAAATGTGATGCTTATTTACTTTTTTTTATTATCGACTTCATTGTTGCTGTCTTAATGGGAAGGTTTCATTTGATTAGTCAACTCTTTCTGTCTGCTAGGTTTTGGGTTTTTTAATTTTTTTGTTTGGTTAGTTTTGGGGTTTTTTAGGGCAGTGGGTGGTGGTACCCTAAGAAACTTCTGCAGTAGGAAATATCATGAAACCATATCTGTTTCATATAGAGTTGTGACATTTGGAGGAGTTTTTCAAGGCTTATGTTGGGAGATAGGGAAGATAAGCAAAGCATCATGGCAAATTTTTTTTTCTTTTTCACAGTAAATTATCTTACATATAGAATGACAAGCCTATTTAGCCCTTTTTGCTAACACCGGGCTCCTTTTCATTGTGATTGCTTTGCAAACTTAATAATGTTCTTGCGTGATAAGAGCCTGACTGGAACTGAGTTTTGTTTAAAGATAAATTTGTTCAATACAGAGAAAACAGGACTGTGCCCTCCCGTGGTGAACACCCCGCAGCACCGGCTAGAAGCACACCAGCAGACGTGGCTCATTCAGCTTGGCGCTTGACCCCGGAAGTGCTTTCAAAACAGATCTTTAGGGGTGCCTGGGTGGCTCAGTTGGTTAAGCGACTGCCTTCGGCTTGGGTCATGTTCCCGGAATCCTGGGATCGAGCCCCACATCGGGCTCCCTGCTCAGCAGGAAGCCTGCTTCTCCCTCTCTCACTCCCCCTGCTTGTGTTCCCTCTCTCAGGCTGTGTTTCTCTTTGTCAAATAAATAAAATCTTAAAAAAAAAAACAAAAAACAGATCTTTACTCGGGTGTGTTTCCTGTGATTGGACTAATACATAAATATTTGTTCCTTTGGAGACATTTAGATATTGGGAATTAATTATTCGCTTATGAACCACAGAGCAGAGGCACAGTTTTAGGTGAAATTTCTATGCTTAACTTTTTTGTCAATGTATTGCCTCGGCGTGATGTTCTGATTCTATATTCTAGGACTATTACTGAATAAATACTACATATTTCTTTATATCGGCCAACATATTATTAAATGAGCTCCCTGTGTCCAGAAGTAAATCTGAGTGAATGCCTCCTTCGGCCCTAAAATGGGGATACCTGTCCCTGTCCTTCCCTGCCCCATCAGCATCCTAAAGCATCAGGTAAAGAAGAGGAAAAATTCTATAAGGTGCCTTGATCCCAAAAATGGGCAGATCATAGGTGTTGCTGTTCTTTAATAATGAAAACTTTCTTTTATCTAGCAATTTAATTTTCAAAAGTGTCTTGCCTGGTTCTGTATAGTGAATAATGACTGGTATTTTGAAGTAGAAATTGAGAATAGATAGGTTTAAAGTTAAATAGATGTTTAGTATTTTCAGCTATTAAATAGTATTAGGAAAAATTTATAATGTGTATTATGGTTCTGAGTGTGGGGTTTAAAGTAGCATATCACTGTGCTCAGCTCATTTGTAGGTCTTGTTATTTGAGCCAACTTTGTGTATATCAGAGGGCTACAGAGTGGATCAGACCAAACCATGGTCATAGCAGGATTTTTAGCATCTCTAGAGTCTTACAGCTTAGGGGGCCTTAGTGCTCAGCCATTTCCTACCATTTCCTGCCAGATGCCAGGTCCCATCTCTTGTCATCACTGGTGGGTGTTTGTGGGGCCTCCTGCTGCGGGAGGACTCCAGAGTAGGGAGCAGGCTGTTACCTCGCTTGTTTGCCATGTACATTTTGTTCAAAAATTTCCTAAAACTTGGGAGGAGTCATGGGTTACATTAGAACATGCAAGCATTTTCAATTTTTAATGGAATACCATCTTTTTAAAGGGCCTAGGTTTGTAGTGTTTTTTAGGGTTCTTTTCATGGTTTCTCATTGGTTGTTTGCTCCATTGTCTTAATAATTTGAAAATACTCTCTTTCCTTTTTATTTGTACCTTCTTCCACTTGGCATTTATGGTGGCAAGAAGGGAAGCGCTGTTTATTATTTTTCTTAAGTTTATTTAAGTAATCTCTCCACCCAGCATGGGGCTCGAACTCATGACCTTGAGATACAGAGTCGCACACTCCCGACTGAGCTAGCCAGGCACCCAAAGAGTTGCTGATTTTTAAAATAGACTGAGGGGTGCCTGGGTGGCTCAGAGGGTTAAGCCTGTGCCTTGGGCTCAGGCCTGATCTCAGGGTCCTGGGATGGAGTCCCACATCGGGCTCTCTGCTCAGCAGGGAGCCTGCTTCCCTCTCTTTCTCTGTCTGCCTCTCTGCCTATTTGTGATCTCTCTCTGTCAATAAATAAAATCTTTTAAAATAAATAAATAAAAAATAAAATAGACTGAAATCGTGACTTTTTTTCTTGTCTTATGTGGCAACTGGATGATTACTGATCTCTTATTTAAAGGTCCTTCAAGGGGCGCCTGGGTGGCTCAGTTGGTTAAGCGACTGCTTTCGGCTCAGGTCATGATCCTGGAGACCCGGGATCGAGCCCCGCATCGAGCCCCGCATCGAGCCCCGCATCGAGCCCCGCATCGGGCTCCCTGCTCGGCGGGAGGCCTGCTTCTCCCTCTCTCAGTCCCTCTGTTTGTGTTCCTTCTCTCGCTGTGTTTCACTCTGTCAAATAAATAAATAAAATCTTTGGAAAAAAAAAATAATAAAGGTCCTTCAAAACTAGAAGCCATTCTTTCCAGGTAAATGCCTGGTAAGTGACAGGAAGCGCTCTGAAGAGGGGGAAGCCATGGGACACACAGTAGAGTGTCCCAATGCCCCAAGGCTCTGTTTCCTTCTAAGGAGCACATTTCCTGGAGAACCAGCTGCTGAGTAGGAAGGATGTAAAATAGTTTGTTAACTTTCCATTAGTAGGTCAGGTGGGGAAGAGGGGGTGTCAGCCAGCCTTGACCTTCAAGTCCACCTTTGTTCCATCTTTGGGAAATGAGGGTACCTCAATTTTGCTAACTTGTCCAAATTTGCATCAACAAAGTAAATCATTGACTTGTATCTTATGGTTTTCATTCCCTCCCCTCCCCCTCATTGGGGGTTCCTTCTGCTTTCTCCCACCTTTTTTTTTTTACTTTAAATTTATTTTATTTTTTCAGTGTTCCAGGATTCATTGCCCATGCCCCACACCCAGTGCTCCATGCAATAGGTGCCCTCAGTACCCACCACCAGGCTCTCCTATCCCCCCACCCCCTCCCTCCAACTCCCTCAGTTTGTTTCTGTGTCCAAAGTATCTGTTGTTTCGTTTCTCTCCCTGGATTACCCTACTTCCCATTTCCTTTCCTTCTCCTACTATCCTCTATATTACCCCTCATGCACCGCAAGTAAGTGAAACCATGTGATACTTGACTTTCTCTACTTGGCTTATTTCACTCAGCATAATCTCTTCCAGTCCAGTCCATGTTGCTACAAAAGTTGGATATTCATCCTTTCTGACGGAGGCATAGTATTCCATTGTATATATGTACCACATCTTCTTTATCCATTCATCTGTTGAAGGGCACCTTGGCTCTTTCCACAGTTTGGCGATTGTGGCCATTG
>PITA01034048.1:0-12051 GCA_004023965.1 Spilogale gracilis | reverse complement strand
AAAAAAAAAAAAAAAAAAAAAAAAAAAAAAAAAGAAAGGTTTTTGAGTATTTATTTGACTGCCAAAAAATGATAAATAGGACTATTAGTGCCTAAGGCTCAGTAACCTCACAGTGATTCTCACAATGCCAATGAAGAAGTTACACAGGGATGCCTGGGTGGCTCAGTTGGTTAAGTAACTGCCTTCGGCTCAGGTCATGATCCCGGAGACCCGGAGACCCGGGATCAAGTCCCACATCGGGCTCCCTGCTTGGCGGGAAGCCTGCTTCTCCCTCTCTCACTCTCCCTGCTTGTGTTCCCTCTCTGGCTGTATTTCTCTCTGTCAAATAAATAAAATCTTTATAAAAAAAAAAAAAAGAAGTTACACAGTATTAGATTTAATTGAATTGAGATGTTTATTTAAATTAAAATTACATGTAAAATACAGTACAAAACCCATTTTTCACATTGTTTTCTGAAATTCTATCCCTGTTGCAGTGAATGGGGATCACGTATAAAGCAATCTTAAAGGGTTCTTTTTGTTTTTCTATTCTAAAATACCAAGCACTTTTTTAAAAAGATTTTATTTATTTATTTGACAGAAGAGAGATCACAAGTAGGCAGAGAGAGTGGAGGAAACAGTCTCCCTGCAGAGCTAGGAGCCCGATGTGGGCCTTGATCCAAGGACCCTGAGATCATGACCTGAGCTGAAGGCGAGGCTTTAACCCAGTGAGCCACCCAGACACCCTACCAAGTACTTTTGTAATCAATATTTTGCAAGCACAAACAAGAACTCTTAAAGTATATTTATGACAATGTTGATAGCCTCCCATCTCAGAAGAAAAGCCAAAGTCTATCCTTTGATCTAGAAGACCCATCATCATCTCATTCTCTCTTCTAACTTCTCTGTTTATCTCCTATTTCTTTTTTTTTCCTTTTTTTTTTTTAAAGATTTTATTTATTTGACAGAGAGAAACACAGCCAGAGAAGGAACACAAGCAGGGGGAATGAGAGAGGGAGAAGCAGGCTTCCCGCCGAGCAGGGAGCCCGATGTGGGACTCGATCCTGGGTCTCCGGGATCATGACCTGAGCTGAAGGCAGTCGCCTAACCAACTGAGCCACCCAGGTGCCCCTTATCTCCTATTTCTTTCCTCACTCCCTCCAACACCATTATTTGTGCCCCAGCAACACTGATGTCCTTAATACACTTTGACGCACTAGCATATGTTATGCCCAGATTTCTAGATCCCCAAAGACCACCAGGGAGCCGAGTCTGATGCAAAAGCAAAGACCCTTTATTTGAGCTAGCCCGAGCTCAGTCTCCCACAGGCACCAACGCAGTGGCAAGATGCAGAGAGAGAGCGAGTTTTGAAAGCACAGCAGTTTTATAGGGGTTTGGTGGCAGTCGGTGGAGTGATGTTCCTGACTTATGGCAGTTGGCCAAGAGTCAGTTGCATTGGTGGTGGGATGGCCGTTAATCCTCAATTTGCACTTTTATTGGTCGGGGTCCAGAGGCTGGGAGTTAACTGATTGCGCACCTCACCTCTCCCAACCTGGCTCGGCTTTGTTTTCCAGGTGCTGCTTGCCCATATTTCCTGAAGCTGTTTTTCTGAGTAAATAGCAAGGTGGCTTGGATTTTATTTTATTTTATTTATTTATTTTTTAAAAAGATTTTATTTATTTGACAGAGAGAAATACAGCCAGAGAGGGAACACGAGCAGGGGGAGTGAGAGAGGGAGAAGCAGGCTTCCTGCCGAGCAGGGAACCCGATGTGGGACTTGATCCTGGGTCTCCAGGATCATGACCTGAGCTGAAGGCAGTCACTTAGCCAACTGAGCCACCCAGGCGCCCCTGAAAGGTGGCTTGGATTTTAAAACAGATCCTTACACATACTGCTTACTCAGGGACTTTATCCATGCTGTTCCCTCTGTCTGGAACACTCTTCCCAGATAGCCACATGGCCTACTCAATCATGCCTTGAGATATTTATTCAAAAATCACAGTTTCAATAAAGTCTTCCTGGTCCTTTCATTTAAACTAACTCCTCTAAAATTTCATATCCCCTTTAGTTCTGCTACTTTAGTTCTGTCCTTAGAGCTTATCACTATTTAACATGCTATATTTTTTAATCATTTACTTGGCTTTGGTCTCCCAGGAGAACGCAAGCTCTACGAGAATAGTGATTTTTGCTGGGTTTTTTTTTAATCTGATACTGTATCTATAGGCTCTTGCAATGGAAACTGACACACTGAAGGTCCTTAATTAAATGAAGGAATGAATTAGTAGTAATCTTTTATTTAGAATGATATATGATAGAGACACTTGGGTAGCTCAGTCAGTTAGGTGTCTGCCTTTGGCTCAAGTCATGATCCTGGGGTCCTGGGACTGAGTCACACATCAGGCTCCTTGCTCAGTCTGCTTCTCCTTCTGCCTGCCATTCCCCTTGCTTGTGTTCTAGCTCTGTGTCTTGTAAATAAATAAATGAATAAAATCTTTTTAAAAATACAATGAAATATGATATATGAAATAAAATTAGCTTAAAAATCATAAATCCAGGGCACCTGGGTGGCTCAGTCCTTAAGAGTCTGCCTTAGGCTCAGATCAAGCCTCTGGGATCAAGCCCTGCATCGGGCTCCCTGCTCAACGGGAAGTCTGCTTCTCCCTCTCTCACTCCCCCTGCTTGTGTTCCCTCTCTAGCTGTGTTTCTCTCAGTCAAATAAATAAAAATCTTAAAAAAAAATCATAAATCCAGGTGGAGAGTATTAGTGTGGGGGCTACCATATATATTTTTACCATATGCCAAGAGTTAAGTGATTGAGAATGTATGTTTTATATTTGTATCAATTAGGGTCCAATCAGGAGACAGAAACCATAATGAAATTTAAATGAGGAGACTGTAATACAAAGAATTAACTATTACAGGGGAGTGTAGCAATAAGGGATTGGCTAGTGGAAAGTAAATACACTAGGAGATAAAAGCAGAAAATTGGAGCTGTCACAATTCCTATGACTGAGATAGAGCACTTAAAGAAGAGTCCTCCAGAAAACCAGATTTTGCTGGAGAGAATAATTCTTATGGTTCCTGAGTGTAAGAGAAGTCACTGTGGTATAGTACTGGTGGAACTTGCTAGAAAGCACCCTTCCCAGGAAACCTGTTCAAAAAGAGGTGTCTTGTCTCTTCAACAAATAGTGTTGGGAAAATTGGATGGCCACATGCAGAAGAATGAAATTGGACAGTTTCTTTATACCATACACAAAAATAGACTCAAAATGGATGAAAGACCTCAATGTGAGACAGGGATCCATCAAAATCTTTGAGGAGGGGGCGCCTGGGTGGCTCAGTTGGTTAAGCGACTGCCTTCGGCTCAGGTCATGATCCCGGAGACCCGGGATCGAGTCCCATATCAGGCTCCCTACTCGGCAGGAAGCCTGCTTCTCCCTCTCTTACTCCCTCTGCTTGTGTTCCCCCTCTGGCTGTGTTTCTCTCTATGAAATAAATAAAATCTTAAAAAAAAAATCTTTGAGGAGAACACAGGCAGCAACCTCTTCAACCTCAGACACAGCAACTTCTTCTTAGCTACATCACCAAAGGCAAGGGAAGCACAGGCAAAAATGAACTATTGGGACTTCATCAAGATCAAAAGCTTTTGCACAGCGAAGGAAACAACAAAACCAAAAGACAGCTGACAGAATAGGAGAAGATATTTGCAAATGACATATCAGATAAAGGGCTAGTATCCAAAATCTATAAAGAACTCCTCAAATTCAACACCCAAAGAACAAATAATCCAATCAAGTTATAAGCAGAAGACATGAACAGACATTTCTGCAAAGAAGACATCCAAATGGCCAACAGACACATGAAAGAGTACTCAACAACACTCGGTATCAAAGAAATCAACATCAAAACCACAGTGAGATACTACCTCACAACAATCAGAATGGCTAAAATTAACCAGTCAGGAAAAGACAGGTGTTGGCAAGGATGCAGAGAAAGGGGAACCCTTCTACATTGTCAGTGGGAATGCAAGCTGGTGCAGCCACTCTAGAAAACAGTAGGGAGGTTCCTCAAAAAGTTGAAAATATAGGGCTACCCTATGACCCAGCAATCATGTTACTTGGTATTTACCCCAAAGATACAAATGTAGTAATCCAAAGGGGCACGTGCACCCAAATGTTTATAGCAGCAATGTCCACAATAGCCAAACTATGGAAAGAGCCTAGATGCCCGTCAACAGACGAATGGATAAAGAAGAAGTGATATATATACACATTGGAAAACTATGCAACTATCAAAAAATGAAATCTTGTCATTTGCAACAACATGAATGGAACTAGAGAGTATTAAGCTAAGTAAAATAAGGCAATCAGAGAAAGACAATTATCATATGCTCTCTCTGATATGAGGAATTTGAGAGGCAGGGAAGAAGTGGGGGGAATGGAGGGAAAATGAAACAAGATGGGACTGGGGAGGAAGACAAATCATAAGAGACTCTTAATATCAAAAAACAGAGGGTTGTTGAAGGGGGGGAGGGATAGGGCAGCTGGTTGATGGACATTGGGGAGGGTATGTGCTATGGTGAATACTGTGAACAGTGTAAGACTGACAATTCACAGACCTGTATCCCTGAAACAAATAATACATTATATGTTAATAAATAAATACATGAATAAATAAAACATATAGCAAAAAAAAAAAGAAACAAACAAAAGAGCTGGCAGGTGTCATTCACTTCTCATGCCTCTCCACTCCCCCACAAACACATGGAGACTTGCTGGACCCAGCCTGGCAAAAATAATCCTACCTAACTTGCTAACAGTGAGCCCTACCCTCTACGTTCTCCTTTGGATCCATTCCCTCCAACCTGGCCTACCCACATCCCTGGCAACTGCAGTATCTCTTCCACTGAGCCTATGTTACTGACCCACACACCCCATGCTCACATCTACCTGCATTTCAGTGCCACTGCATCTCTGACAAATGCCTAGTGTGACTCAACTTAAGCCCAAGGCAGCCCTAGACTAGCCCACTAAGAACACAGGGACCAATCCCTGTCCACAACAGGCAAAGAAAGTCACTGCAGATGACTGCACTGAAGGCAAAAGGAGCTCAGCTACTTTAGCAGGGATGTCTTGAAAACACATATAGGAGACACCCCTGAAGTATTCTCTGAACAAGGAACACTGCACTGCCAGGCATTACAGGACCTCATCTTCATAAGTCCAGTACTTTCAATATAAAAAGATGTACCTGATCTGGAAGACAGAGTAACAGAAAGCAATCAAGCTGAAGAGAAGAGAAAAATAATAATAATAAATGAAAATAGACTAAGGAAACTTAGTGACCATATCAGCATAATAACATTCACATTATAGGATCCCAGAAGGAGAAAAGAAAGAAAAGTATATAGAAAATGTATTTGAAGATATAATAGCTGAAAACTTCCCAAATTTGGGGAAGATAACAGAAGTCCAGATATAGAAAGCACAAAGATCCCTCAACAAAATCAACTCAAGGAGGTTGACAACAAGACACATGTACTTAATTGCAAAATGTTGGGGTGCCTGGTTGGCTCATTTGGTTAAGTGTCTGCCTTTGGGTAAGGTCTTGATCCCAGGACATCGGGCTCTCTGTTCAGGGGGAGCCTGCTTCTCCCTTTTCCTCTTTGGCTCCTCCTTCTTGTGCTCTCTCATTCTCTCTCTTAAATAAATAGATAAATCTGTTTTAAAATAGCAAAAAGTAGTGATAAAGAGAGAATTTTAACAGCACCAAGAAAAAAGAAAACAGTTACATGGGAAGGAAACTGCATAAGGCTTTTAGTTGATTTTTTAGCAGAAACTTTGCAGGACAGGAGTGAGTGGCATGACATATTCAAAGTGCAGAAAGAAAAACACCTGTGCTCTTCTTCCCATAAGTGACCTGAGAAAATGGGTCACTATTCACTTGACCCATAAAACCCTACAAAATCATGCAAATCAAGAGGTTCGAATCATCGTGTTCAGTTTAAGAACACATGTGAAACTGCCTAGGCCGTCAAGGGTATGCATACCTGAAAAGTCACCAAGTATCTGAACAACGTCATTTTGTAGAAGCAGTGTGCCATCCTGTCACTGCAATCATGGAGTTGGTACGTGTGCCCAGGCCAAAGAGTGGGGCCGGATATAGGGTCAGTGACCCAAGAAGAGTGCTGAATTTTTACTGCATATGCTTAAAAATGCAGACACTAACTTCAGGAGTTAGATGTCAATTCTCTGGTCATTAAGAGTCCAGGTGAACAGGGGCACCTGGGTGGCTCAGTTGGTTAAGCAACTGCCTTCGGCTCAGGTCATGATCCTGGAGACCCAGGATCGAGTCCCACATTGGGCTTCCTGCTCGACAGGAAGCCTGCTTCTCCCTCTCTCACTCCCCTTGCTTGTGTTCCTTCTCTAGCTGTGTTTCTCTCTGTCAAATAAATAAAATCTTTACAAAAAAAAAAAAAAAAAGAGTCCAGGTGAACAAAGTCCCCAAGATGCAGTGTAGAACTTACAGAGCTCATGGTCAGATTAACCAATACATGAGCTCACCGTGCCACATCGAGATGATCCTTACTGAAAAAGAGCAGATTTTTCCTGAACTAAAGAAATAAAAACTTATGTCCTAGGAGTAAATTCTGCACAGAATAACTGCAAATAAAAATAAAAAGAGGAAAAATATAAAGAAAAACACCTGTAGCTAAGAATACTCTATCCAGCAAGGCTACCATTCAGAACAGAAGGAGAGAGAAAGAATTTCCCAGATGAACAAAAGTCAAAGGAATTGATGACCAGTCCTATAAGAAATGTTAAAGAAGACTCTTTGAGTGCAAAGGAAAGATCAAAAGTAGGAGTGAGAAAAGTGGGAAGCACAAAAACCGTTAATTTATGTATATCTATAAAAATGTGTTAAGGGATTCACAAATTAAAAGGATGTAAAGTATGACACCATATACCTAAAATGTGGCAAGGAGAGGAGTAAAGACAATTTGGACTTGAGCAACCATCAACTCAATATAGATTAAGTGGCTATATACTATATGCATAAGATGTTATATATGAAACTAATGGCAGGGTGCCTGGGTGGCTCAGTGGGTTAAAGCCTTTGCCTTTGGCTCGAGTCAAGATCTCAGGATCCTGGGATCAAGGCCTGCATCGGTCTCTCTGCTCAGCAGGAAGCCTGCTTCCTCCTCTCTCTCTGCCTGCCTCTCTGCCTACTTGTGATCTCTCTCTATGTCAAATAAATAAATAAAATCTTTTAAAAAATAATAAAACTAACGGCAATCAAAAGCCAGTGATAGATACGCAAAAATATAAAGAGAAAGGAATCCAAGTATATGACAGGAGCCAGTAAATCAAGAAAGAGCAAGAAAAGAAAAAAAAATACAGAAAAGAACTACAAAATAACTATAAAATAAGTAACAAATGATATAGAGGTACATACTTATAAATAATTATTTTGAATGTTAAATGGACTAAACGCTCAAATGAAAAGACACAGGGTGACAGAATAGATTAAAAAATCAAGACCCATTGGAGCACCGGGGTGGCTCAGTCATTAAGCGTCTGCCTTTGGCTCAGGTCATGATCCCAGGGTCTTGTGATGGAGCCCTGCATCAGGCTCCATTCTCAGCGGGAAGCCTGCTTCTCCCCTCCCACTCCCCTTGCTTGTGTTCCCTCTCTGGCTGTCTCTGTCAAATAAATAAGTAAAATCTTAAAAACAAACAAACAAACAAGAAAACCCAGACAAGACAGCAAGACCCATCTATATGCTGCCTACAAAGGACTCATTTCTGACCTAAAGACAAATGTAGATTAAAAGGGAAAGGATGGAAAACTATTTATTATGTGAATATAAGTGAAAACAATGCTGGGGTACATTTTTTATATCAGACAATAGACTCTAAAACAAAGACTGTAGAGGCACCTGGATGGCTTAGTCGGTTAAGTGCCTAAGTCTTGATTTCAGCTCAGGTCTTAATCTCAGGGTTGTGAGTTCAAGCTCCACATTGGACTCCAAGCCCAGTTGCAATGTACTTAAAAAACAAAACAAAGATTGTAATGAGAGACAAAGAAGGACACTATATAATCATAAAGAGAATAATCCAACAGTTACAACAAAAGATGTAACAATTGTAAATATTAATGCAGCCAACACAGGAGCATCCAAATACAGAAAACAGCTGATAACATACAAAGAAAGTAATGGTGTGTTGGTGGCACAGTGGTAAGTATAGATGCCTTACAAAGAAAGTAATAGATAGTAATACAATAATAATAAGGGCCTTTAACACCCCACTTACATTAATGGATAGGTCATCCAAACAGAAAATCATGAAGGAAACGGTGGCTTTGAATCACAAATTGAACCAGATGGATCTAACAGATATATTCAGAACATTTCATCCTAAAACAGCAGAATACACAATGTTTTTGTATGCACATGGAACATTCACCAGAATAGATCACCTATTGGGCCACAAAACAAATCTGAACAAATTCAAAGAGATTAAAATCATACAATGCATCTTTTTTGACCATAACACTATGAAATTAGAAATCAACTTACAAGAAAAAACCTAGAAAGAACACAAATACATGGAGGTTAAATAACATGCTACTAAACAATGAGTGGGTCTACCAAGAAATCAAAGAGGAACACAAAATACATGGAGACAAAAGAAAATGAAAACACAAGGGTCCAAAAGCTTTAGGATGTAGCAAAAAGTGTTCCAACAGGGAAGTTTATGGCAATACTGGTTTACTTCAAAAAGCTAGAAAAATCTCGGGGCGCCTGGGTGGCTCAGTTGGTTAAGCGACTGCCTTCAGCTCAGGTCATGATCCTGGAGACCCGGGATCGAGCCCCACATCGGGCTCCCTGCTCAGCAGGAAGCCTGCTTCTCCCTCTCTCACTCCCCCTGCTTGTGTTCCCTTTCTAGCTATGTTTCTCTCTGTCAAATAAATAAATAAAATCTTTAAAAAAAAAAAAAAAGCTAGAAAAATCTCAAATAAACAACTCCACCTTCACATAGAAGTTAGATAAAGAACAAACACAACCCAAAACCAGCAGGAGGAAGGGAATAATAAAGATTAGAAAAAAATTTAAAAATTAGAAACTAAAAAAAGAAAACCAATAGAAGAGATCAATGAAACCAGGAGCTGGTTCTTTGAAAAGATAACAAAACTGATAAAACTTAAGCCACACTCATAAAAAGAGAGAAAGACAGGATCCAAATAAACAAAATCAAATATGAAAGAGGAAAAACAACAAGCAATACCACAGAAATGCAATGGATTGTAAAAGAATGCTATGACAAATTATATACCCACAAATTAGACAACCTAGAAGAAATGAATCAATTCCTAAATCGTATAACCTCCCAATACTGAATCAGAGAGAAATAGAAAATTGGAACAGACACATTACTGGCAATGAACTTGAATCAGTAATTTAAAAATTCTCAACAAACAAAAGTTCAAGGTCAGATGGCTTCAGAGGTAAATTCTACCAAATATTTAAAAGGGGGTTAATACCTATTCTTCTCAAACTATTCCAAAAAAATAGAAGAGGAAGGTAAAGCTTCCAAATTCATTCTATGAGGCTAATATTACCCTGATTCCAAAACCAGAAAAAAACACCACAAGAAAAGAGAACTACACACTAATTTCTATGATGAACATAGATGCAAAAATCCTCAAGAAAATACTAGCAAGCCAAATCTAACAATACATTAAAAAAAATCATTCACCATGATCTAATGAGATTTATTGCTGGGATGCAAGGATGGTTCTATATTTGCAAGCCAATCAACAAAATACATCACTTCAACAAGAGAAAGGATGAAAACCATATATCATTTTAATAGAAGTAATAAAAGCATTTGACAAAGTACAACACCCATTCATAATAAAAATCCCTGGGTGGCTCAGTCACTTAAAAGCTCTGACTCTCATGGGGCGCCTGGGTGGCTCAATTGGTTAAGCAACTGCCTTCAGCTCAGGTCATGATCCTGGAGACCTGGGATCGAGTCCCACATCAGGCTCCCTTCTCTGTGGGAAGCCTGCTTCTCCCTCTCTCACTCCCCCTGCTTGTGTTCCCACTCTGGCTGTGTTTCTCTCTGTCAAATAAATAAAATCTTTAAAAAAAAAAATCTAAAAGCTCTGACTCTTAATTTCAGCTCAGGTCCTGATCTGACTGTCCTAGGATTGAGTCCTGTATTGGACTCCTCACAGTGGGAAGTCTCCTTCAGGATTCTTTCTTTCCCTCTCCTGCCTTCTCTCCCTCTTACCCGCTCCTGCTAAAGTAAGTAAATAAATCTTAAAAACAAACAAACAAACAAACACACCTCACAAATTAGATTTAGAGGAAACATACCTCAACATAATAAAGCCTATATCTGAAAAACACACGATGTACATCATACTCAGTGGGGAAATTTGAGAGCTTTTCCCGCAGTCTCAGAAATAAGATAAAGATGTCCACTCTCACCATTTTTATTCAACATAGTACTGGAAGTCTGAGCCATAGCAATCAGAGAAGAAAAAGAAATAAAAGGCATCCAAATTGGTAAGGAAGTAGTAAACCTTCACTATTTGCAGATGACATGATACTATACATAGAAAACACTGAAGACTCCATCAGAAAACTACTAGAACTGATAAATAAATTCAGTGCAGTCACAGGATACAAAATCATTATACAGAAATCCATTGCATTTCCATACACTAATAATAAATTAGCAGAAAGTGAAATTAAGGAAACAATCCACCTACAATTGCACCAAAAATAATAAAATACCTAGGAATAAACTTCACCAAGAAGATGAAAGACCTGTATTCTAAAAACTATAAAATATTGATGAAAGAAACTGAAGATGAAACAAACAAGTGGAAAGATATTCCATGCACATGAACAGGAAGAACAAATATTGTTTTTTTAAAAAAATATTTTATTTAGGGCGCCTGGGTGGCTCAGTGGGTTAAAACCTCTGCCTTCAGCTCAGGTCCTGATCTCAGGGTCCTGGGATCCAGGCCTGAATCAGGCTTTCTGCTCAGCAGGGAGCTTGCTTCCTCCTCGCTCTCTGCCTGCCTCTCTGCCTACTTGTGACCTCTCTCTCTGTCAGATAAATAAATAAAATTTAAAAAAAAAAAGTTAAAAAAATATTTTATTTACCTATTTGAGAGAGAGAAAGAGAGTGAGAGAGAGCAGGAACTGTGTGGAGGAGTAGAGAGAAGGAGAATACTGTTAAAATATCCACATGACCTAAAGCAACTGACATCTAATTCAATTCCTATCAAAATACCAACAGCATTTTTTACAGAACTAGAACAAATAACTCTAAAACTTGTATGGAATCACAAAAGACCCTGAATAGCCAAAGGAATTTTGAAAAAGAACAAAACTGGTGGTATCGGAATTCCAGATTTTTTTTTTAAGATTTTATTTATTTATTTGATGGAGATAGAGAGCACATAGGCAGAAAAGCAGGCAGGCAGAGGGAGAGGGAGAAGCAGACTCCCTGACGAGCAGGAACTCAATGCAGAATTCGATCCCAGGACTCTGGGATCATGACCTGAGCCGCAGGCAGCCGCTTAACCAACTGAGCCATCCAGGTGCCCCAGAATTCCAGATTTTAAGACTTCAAAGCTGGGGGCACCTGGGTGGCTCAGTTGGTTAAGTGACTGCCTTCGGCTCAGGTCATGATCCTGGAGACCCAGGATTGAGCCCCGCATCGGGCTCCCTGTTCGGCGGGAAGCCTGCTTCTCCTTCTCTCACTCCCCCTGCTTGTGTTCCCTCTCTGGCTGTGTTTCTCTCTGTCAAATAAATAAAATCTTAAAAAAAAAAAAAAAAGACTTCAAAGCTGTAGTAATCAAACAGTATGATACCAGCACAAAAACAGACATATAAATAAATAGAATAGAATAAAGAGCCCAGAAATAAACTCACAATTTTATGGGCAACTGATCTTCAATAAAGGAGGGAAGAATATGCAATAGAAAAAAGCTGGTCCCTTCAACAAATGGTGTTGGGAAAATTGGACAGCTACATGCAAAAAAAAAA
>PITA01034047.1:0-12048 GCA_004023965.1 Spilogale gracilis | reverse complement strand
ATCCCTACCACCACCACCACCAAGGCCATCAGCGTCATCTCCACCATCTCTACCACCACCAACACCATCAGCGTCATCTCCACCATCCAGACCACCATCATCACCAACGCCATCAGCGTCATCTCCACCATCCCTACCACCACCACCACCAACACCATCAGTGTCATCCCCATGATCCAGAGCACCACCATCACCACCATCCCCATCAGCATTGTACTTGCTCACCACAATGTTAATGAGCACACCCACTTTATAAATGCAGACACTGTACTCAGAAGGCAGAGCTTAGGACAAAGATGCTACATGCAAGCCAAGGCTCTCTGCACTACACTAAAGGAACAGGGTCTTCAGGGGATGGGACAGAGTAGAAAGGGAGAGGCAGATCCCAGAGAGTGAAAGAAGCAGGGTCTCCATACCAGGTGGCACCGGGGCACAGGGATTGTGTCGCAGTCACACTCTGAAAAACAAGGGTAGGCCAGGATCCATCTCACCGGGAGCTGTCCAGGTGGAAGTCCCCCACCCCTCCCTCCTGCGCAGCCCCTCCTCTGGCCCAGCCTCAGGCCCAGTCAGGGTGCGCATTAGGGGGAAGAAGCCAATTTCAGCTCCCTCCAGTCTCCCCAGGCATAGGGGCTGCGGCTCCCCTGGTCGGGCAGGTGGGAGGGATGGGTCCTCATTCTAAGCTCTACTCCAGAGGTGAGTGAGGCTAAATGGGTAGACAGATCGATCACAGGTTCCCTTTGTCATCTGGGCTCCATCCTGCCCCATCCCCCTGGGAGCCATTTCTAGAGCAGCTGTGGGGCCTCTCCAGGAGGTGTGAACATGGCAAGGGTGGAACTTCTGACCATCTATCTTTCCCAAATATGTGCTCTAGCAAGTTCAGCTTTATTGCTCCCAGCCTCCTGCCTCGGGCAGATCCTGTTTAGGGGCAGCTCCAGCAAGCCTAACAGACTCGCGGGCTCTAGCTTCCCGGGAGGAGAGTGCAAGGTCAGAGTGCCCGTGAAAACACTGTCCAGGGTCCCTCACCCCTTCAGCAAGTAGTTCTAAACACCTTTTTTCTGTGCTCTGAGGACAAAGCTATGAATAAAACAGACTAAACTCTCTGCCCTCGTGAAGTTGACATAGGAGGCATGGAAAAAAAGACAAGTGAAATAAAGGCAAAATAGTTTCTCAACTCCTCCTAAATTACATTTTTACATAAAGTTCACCAGTGTTCATTATTGATCATGGAGGATCCCAAAGGGGTTTGAGGCAAATTTTAACAAAGACCGTGTTTACTAACAGACAGCTGCAATAAAGACTGTTTTTTTTTTTTAAAGACAGAAAACCTTTTGGGAACAGGGAACTTGATTTTTTTCCTTCTTTCATCCTGGGGACAAAAAGTATAGGAGTGCTGAGCACCCAGAGATCAGATGCGGCAGGGGGTGGGGGGGAGTTTTGGTGATTCTGGAGGGCTAGAATGTGAGCAGGTAGACAGTGGGGGGCCCCATTCTTTCCCTGCCCCACTCTTCACAGGGACCCTGGATCTCGGTCTCTGGGTAGGGCACCCCCTGCAGGGACTCACCGCAGGACTTGTATGGGCAGCAGCGGTCTGGGCTCCACACCTCCACAAGGGCGGTGCCCATGCCACAATGCACGTGGGGACAGCGGAAGCTCTCACACACTGTGAGGGAAGGGAGGCAGGGGACAGGTGAGCTGCAGATACCTTGGAGCGGAAACCCCCAGAAATTCAACATTGGCGCCTCCTTGGTCCCTTCCCCCCACTGCCCATGTCCTTAGACATCCTCCAGGGCTGGAGCTCAGGGAAGAAGTCTGGGCTCCTGGATTCTCCCCTGAGAACTACTTTTGGGAACCTTTGTTCCGCTCTGAGGAGGCATTAGCAACACGACAGTGTCAAAACCTTAAAGTCACTCAACAGAGACTTCCCTCCCCCTGGAATCTGTGTCACCCTGAGAGTAGGGGTCAGATGGGTGTCAGGGACCAGCGCAAGCTCCGCTGCCGGGAGTGGTTCCCTCTAGAGGAGAACACCACTCTGCCCACCCACTCTGCCCACCCTGTAGAAACCATACTGTCAGAGCCCACCCTGAGCCCGCTCTGCTTCGGGGGTGCTACACTCCAGGGCACACTCGTCCCTTTTCCTAGTCTTCAGGTGGCCCCTCTTAGTTTGGGGTTCCTCAGCCACTCTCATTTATTGAGAGGACAAGGCAAGGAGTGAGGGACTCCTGGGTACAACTTTGGGGTAGGGAGGGGAGGTGCAAGGGGCAGTGCTGAAGGAGAGGTTTTGAAAACTGTAAGACTTATCTGATTTACTATATATATATGTGTGTGTGTGTGTGTGTGTGTGTGTGTGTGTGTGTGTGTATAGGGACAGGTAAGGATTATAGACTGATATCCCGAAAAATTATGAGGTAGAGAGGGAGAAGGACATTTGTATAGTGTCAAAGTAATGAGTTCCTTGAAGGAGGAAAAATGTCAATGCAAGACAGAGGCATGGAACGGCCGCCACCCTCATCCAGGGCTCCCTTCGCCTCAGTTCAGTGTCTGCACCAGAGAGCCTGTCTCGTGATGTGACATACAGTGAAGCTCGCGTTTATCAAGCCGCACACTCGTAACTTGAGTCCCCTGAGTCTTAGCTCTGACTTCTGGCTTATAGGAAACACAGAGGATAGGAGAGCAAGGTAAATAGTTCCAAGAGGAAGCAACGGATAAATCCGGAAGGTGGGACTTTCTGCAGGACCCCAGCCCAAACTCTATAATTTGGTGTCATGCAGAAAAAGTCATCTTCGTTAGGTTCAAAGATATTTAAGAGACAGACAGGAATGTGTGGCCCTGGATTGGACAAACCAGGAAAATCCTGGACGGGGTATGATATAACTTGAAAATGTATGAACATGATCTGAAAATAGCAGCTTAAAAAAAAGCAGAAACACACTTGTAACAACGTGGATGGGCCCAGAGGGCATTACGCTAAGTCAGACGGAGAAAGACACACACTGTGATTTCCCTTATATGTGGAGTCGGAAAAGCAGAACAAATGAGCAAACAAATAGACAAACAAAAAATAGATCCTTAAATACAGAGAACAAACTGGTGGTTGCGGGGGTGGGGGGCAGGAAGGATGGGTGAAATAGTTAAGGGGGTTAAGGTACCAACTTCCAGTTATAAAAGAAATAAGTCAAAGAGAACAGCACAGGGAATAGGGTAAACAGTATTATGGTATGGTGATAGATGGTGACGACAGTCTTCATGATGAGTGTGGAGTAATGTGCACATGTGTTGAATCACTATGTTGTACACTTGAAATGAGTTAACATTGTTTATTAATTATACTCTAATAAAAATAAAACAAATAAAAAATTGAAAAGATCATGGAATGTGAGCTTAATTTGGTTAAACACACACACATATATAAAGGCCTAGAGACTACGTGGAAGGATATAGTCCAATGTGTTGACAGTGGGATATCTAAGAAGCCAGAAGAAAGTATCTTCACTTGCTTGCATTTACTTGGATCTGTACCTTTTATGAAGCATATACAGAACTTCTGTAATAAAAGTACAATGAGGATTGGGAGAAGTAGTAATATCAATAGCCTCCCTTTTTGAGCACCTACTGTATGCCAAGGACCATAAGATACTTCACATCTATTAACTCCGGTCTTCACGACAACCCCTCAAGGTACAGATTGTTAACACCACTAGATACATGAGGAAATTTGGCTCAGAGTCAGGGACTTGCCCAGGCCACATGGCTAGTAAATGGCAGAACTGGGAACCAAAACCATGACTGGCCGTGCCTGTCCTCACTCCCCATGACCAGATGTAGTCCTGAGAACCAGAGAGATGCATGAACAGGAGAGGGAGGCCAAGAAGGACAGAAGAAGAGACACACAGAAAGAGAGGAAAGACAAGGGGAAGGAGGCCGGCCCTTTGCGCAGATCAGCTTTGTGAACACTTAGCGACTGGAGGCCTGGGAGACCCGAGGTAGGGCTGGCTGGTGCACCATGATCAGCTCATCTGGGCACGCTCCATGGAAGTCTACACCGTTCTAAAGTTGGTTTCTGACACCAAAGCCATCGGGGTTGCCCTGAGGTCTCCTGGCAGGCAGTCCTTACCTACACTACTCTGTGCAGGCGAGGTTCACTCACTTTTTCCTATAATCAGTGTGCAGTTTTTGCAAATGGAGTCATCTTGAAATTTAACAGGTTTGTTAACTCTCATCTATTAGGTTTTCTCAGAGTCCCTGATGCTGCCTCTACTATGTTTAGAGAGTATTATTGAGGCAGTAGGTACACAGTACATACTACATTAAGGTATTAAGTCCCATAAAGATATCAGAAAAGGGTCCATTCTTATTTATGACCACAACACAAAAGAGCTCCCGAGGCTTTGAGATGCAGGTTCCATGTGTGGATGCGGGGCAAGAGGGGCCCTGATAACAGGGGCCTTGGGTCAGAGAATGAGAACTGTGAATCAGTGCTGGGAGAGGTGGGGTGGTCTCGCCCTAGGCCTGCCCCTGGCCCTGGGGTCCCTGAGGGAGGGGACAGGGAACCTCCCCCTGAAGCCTCATAGCCATCCACGTCCCAGCCTGGACTCTGCACCATCCAGCTCCCATGGCCTGGCCCAACGTATTCGTGTGAGGCCTCCTCCTCCATCACGGGCTTGGGTCTTCCTCACCCTGGGGGTTCCCTGTGGCTCCCTGCTGGACTCCCATCAGTCCCAAGGGAGGACATGGTGAAGGGGCCCTGGAGCCCCTTGAGGTTGGGTGGGCACCTCCAGCTGGGACTCACCACACTGGTACAGAGGACAGCAGAGTTCTGTGGTGTTCCTGTCCACGGTGAGCGCCTCTCCTTCCTGACACTCAGGAATCGGACCTGGACAGTCGCCACAGGCTGCAGGGGGGTGGGAAGGGGGACCTCAGCCATCACAGGCAGTTCCCCTCACGGGGTCTTGGTACAGAGCAGGTTGCTGTTTGGTGGGGGGGGGTACCTAAAACCGACCTGTGACAGGAGCTGGACTCAAGTAGCCTTTCATGGCCTCATAGGGCCTCTCCTGGAGTCAGAGTCTAGATCCTTCTTGTCTACCTCAAGTCTTACACTGAACAAACACCAATTTCCTCCTGCTAGTAATGGCTGGGGTGAAGCCAGGGTTGCTTTCCTCTTCTTCCTTCCTTTTGTTCTGATCGGGAATCTCACCCTTGTCCTGTGGCCAGTTCACCTGGTGACCCCCACCCTTTCCTCTCGGCCACCCCGGGAAATGGGTGAGGAAGGGGATGACGGGCAGCCAGCTGTGCACACTGACATCTGCCAGCATGGCCACCCACCACAGACGTAGGAGGGACAGCAGGAATCCCCCAGGCGGCCCACAATCAAGATCTGGTCCTGGCGGCAGCTGGGAATCAGCTCTGCCTCACACAGGTCTGGGTCACACTCTGCAGAAAAGACAGAACTCAAGTGCTGGGGCAGACCCTGTCTGGTCATGCCTGGGCCGCCACCCCGGCTCTGCCCCAGTCCCCACAGCTCCCCCTGCCCAGCCGCAGGGCTCCCCATCCCCCTGCGCTCCCCGCCTCACGACCTCTCACCACAGCTGTAGCTGGGGCAGCAGGAGTCCTCCTGGAAGTGGGTGAGGAGTCGGTGGCCTGGGCGGCAGGTAGGGGCGAGGCCCTCACACAGAGTCTGGTTACACACTGGGCCAGGGGCCACGGGGCCTGTCACCCGGAGGCTGGGACCCCCCCGAGCCCCACCTCCTGCCCTTCCAGTACTGCCCAGCACCCAGGCAGCTTGTCCTCATTTCTCCCTCCATCCCCCCCCCCCCCCCCCCCCCCCCGGCCAGGACCCACGTTCCAGGAAGGGGATTCTGAGGGTCACAAAGAAAGTCCAGGGCTTGACAGAAGAACATTAATAGCTACTATTCATTGAGATGGACCATGTGTCAGCTGCTAGATCAGTATCAACTTCTAAATGCTCACAACAGAAAGTGGGGAACTAGGATCAACCTTGTGGTACAGCAGAATCAACTAAAGCGCAGAAGACATTAAAAGATCTGCTAAGGTCACGAAATGGTGGAGGACGAGTTGTCCAGGCTGCCTGGCCCCACAGCCTGCGCCTTTAAGCCCTGCCCCACCCTGCTTCCTGACAGGGGTCCTGCCCCCAGGCGGGGTTCTCCACTCTTTACAGCACACCCCCCCCCACCAGACCCTTCATTTTCCCAAGCCTTGTCCTATCCATCAAGGTCGGCAGGGAGAGCCGGAGCCTTTTAACCATCCTGCGGTTGAGGTCCAGGCAAGCGAGTGGTGGGACTTACCGCAAGCCGTCCCCAGGCAACAGGGATCCTCAGTGGGCAGGAGCAAGGCCACCTCCCCAAAACGTGGGCAGGTCTCAGGACGGGGCCCCGGGCAGCCCAAGTCCACTGGGACGATGGTGTTGGGAGCCTGGCACTGGTGCTGGCAGCATCCACTGAGGGAGCTGTTCCAGGTCTCCCCCAGGGCCCGAGGCACCCCCGTGCTGTCGGTGCAGGCTGCAGTGGGGGACAGGGTGGGCCACAGGGGACTGAGGCAGGTGGGGAGACCCAGACCATCCCAGGCTTGACCCTCCCTGGGACACTGACCATCCCCAAAGCAGACTTGGAGGGAGGTAGATGGGCCTTGGCCATAGGTGGCAGGTAGGATGAGGAGCCCATAGGGTGGGGTCAGCTTTGGAGGGCCCCACCCTGGTTGGGAAGGGACCTACCACACTTCTCTTTGGGGACGCACAGTGCTGAGTGGCGCCGGTGCAAGATGGTGCCCTCGGAACAGACACAGCCCTCACCCAGCACCTGGCACTGCTCTGGGTCCAGCGGGCCCAGCAGTCCATCTTGGCATGTCTCAGGGGGCTCACAGGCTGCCACACATGCCTGGTAAATGGAGTCGCTGGAGCACAGGAAGGCTGCAGGGGCATAGTGGACAGCAGGCCGGGTTCAGGCTCCAGGCAGAGTGAGGAGGGGCCTCAGAGCAGCATCTGGGCCTCAGCAGAGAGTGCAAAAGGGTTTTCTGTCCCTGCCTCCCTAATCTAGATCTGGAGCTAGCAAAGCACAACCCAGGACCAAATGCAACCTCCTACCGAGTTTTGCAAATAAAGTTTTATTAAAACACGGTCACACCTAGGCACCTGCCTATTATATCTGGCGGTTTGCACTGGAAGGGCAGAGTTGAATAATTGTGACAGAGACCTTAACGCCTGAAAAGCCTCAGTTATTTACCACCTGGCCCTTTGCAGGAAACATTTGTCACATCCTTGCTCTGGATCAGTGTTTTTAAATTTTCTGGACTGTAAAAGTACATTTTACACTGTGGTCCAATACACACGGGCATGCAGAACAGTGGTCCTCAAACCTCAAACAGTGAAGCCTACGGAAGAATCGTTTGGGAGCTTTGGAAATACCCTTGCCAGGATCCCATCCCAGAACTGAATTAGAATCTCTTATTGGAAGGCCCAGAATTCATACTTTTTGAACTTCACTGGTGATTTTAGAGGGTGGCTTGGGATTGAGAATTACTGATATATATTAATAAGTATATATATGATAGATATTTTTTACCTTTTTTAAAGCATTACCGATTTTAATATTAAAACAAACTTTTTTACAAAACAATATTTACTCTTTCTAGGTACAGTAGACACTAGCATTTTCTGTTCTCTTGTGTATTTTTTAATGTGGTGTTGACCCTCAAAGTCGATTTCATACCCACAGTGTGAAAAACACTACTCTAGATGACTTTGCTTTTTCATCTTTTATCTGTCATATTCTAGGTGTGGTCTTCCTGTGAGCTCCTTCCAGCCTATCTGGATGTGTCCACATTTATAAATCAGAGTGCCCTAGGCTGGTTCACGCCTGTCTACCCCACCAGTGCAAATTACCAGGGTGGGGAGGGGGTGGATCTTACCTCCCTTCTCAGGCAAGAAGGGGAGAGACTGAAAGAAAAGAAAGGTGACCAAGAAATTAAGAGAAAGGCAATATTTCCTGGACAATAACCATGCAGTGGGCCTGCCTGAGGCACTCCACACACATGAACTCTTGTAACCTTCAAAACAGCCCTAGGGGAGCTGTTATTACCTTCCTCATTTTACAGAGAAGGCGAGGAGATTCAGATAAATTAAATAATAAGCAGATAACATTCATTGGATTTACTAAACTAAATCATAATAAAAAATAACTTTGTTAATTTATTCATAGATGGATTTATATTTATATTATATTAAATATATTTACATTATAGTATATTAAATATAAATATATTTGTATATTTATTTATGTATGCATTTCTTATAGATGTATTGGTAAAATATTTCTTGAATTATTGATTAATATCAATGAACAAATGAATGAATGATTAACAGGGGTGGGAGCGTCAGAAGCCACGGAGGAGTTGTCTGTCCTCCCCACTCCCGCTCAGGCCCTGACTCACGGCAGTAGTCGGAGCGTCGCCACTCGATGCACACGTGGAATTTGTGGCACATAGCCACGTACACCGTCAGTGCCACGCAGGGCTGCTGCACGTACTTGGTGTCCCGGATCCACAGCTCACAGAACGACTCTGGCGGCACCTGGACATGCGCACCAGACAGCGTTGCTCAGCCTGATTCCCCACTTCCCGGGACCGGCTCCTCCCAGCGCTGCCCAGGGGCAACAAACAGCTTCTGAAGACCCATGATCTGGTCCTAGGTTCAACATCTAGGAGCTGCCCTCTGCAGGTAGGGGCCACCACTCCTAGCCTGGGAGGTCCGCCCCCCACGCTGTCCCCAGCAGGTACCTACAAAGCGGTGGCAGGAGCTGAAGGTGCGGTTGGACACCATGCGAAGGCAGGGTGAGCAGTCCGCTGTGGCACAGCTGTCTGGGCGGAAGCGGGTCTGGCCCACCGAGGTCAGGGAGCTGGGCACTTGCCAGCTGTCCAGAAAGGGGGCGGGGTCCTCAGCCTCCCCCACCACAGAGCCGTCCTCCAGGGTGAGGTCGTTGGCGGCATCCCCATCACAGATACCTGAAGAGGGACGGATTATCCCAATAGACATAATGATCACCACCACTCCCAGGTCCCCGGATGTCACTTTGCATATTTCTTACAACAATTCTTTGAGGCTCGTATTACTATTATCTCCCTTTTATAGATGAGAGAAATGAGGCACAGAGAAGTTAAGAAACTGCTGTGTAGGAAGACGGCATTCTTAGGAGACAGACACCAAAGTATTTAGCGATAGACGGATACAATGTCTCCAACACACTTTCAAAACGCTCAGAAAAATGCATATATACAAAAATGGCATAATATAGAAAAGTACATATATAAAATCATATATGTATATGTGTGTACATGCATATACATGTATACATATGTATACCTAAGTGTGTGTTTTATACACCTTTAGACACATTTATACACATCTTATACACCTCGGTGTACACATGGAGGCAGGAAAAGCAAATGTGGCAAAATGTGAACTCTTGATAAATCTAAGTAAAAAGTACACAGGAGTTCTTTATGCTAGTTCTTTTTTTCCTTTAAATATAGGTTTTTTTAATTAAAAAAAATTTAAGGAATTTATTTATTTATTTGACAAAGAGAAACACTGCTAGAGAGGAAACACAAGCAGGGGGAGTGAGGGAGGGAGAAGCAGGCTTCCCGCTGAGCAGGGAGCGGATGTGGGGCTCGATCCCGGGTCTCCAGGATCATGACCTGAGCCGAAGGCAGTCGCCTAACCAACTGAGCCACCCAGGTGCCCCTCTTTATACTAGTTCAGACATTAATACTCCAAGAAAATCTGCCTTAGCAGAGATTGTTAGCTAAATGTAACACCTGTTTCCTCTTCATCCTGGACAGTTCTCTAGCCTGTTTTTCCCAGGCTTTCCCAGGGCTGGGGGAGCCGGTGCTGGGTCCCAGCCAACAGGACAAGAGTGAGGGTGAGGGGAACCATGGTCCAGTGCAGTCCATAAACATTCCTTGACTCTTTTTTTTGCAGTGAAGTTGGAAGCTTGTGATGAGAATGGCAGACCCACAAGGTGGAGGGAGTCTCCACTTGGGATTTTTTGTGTGTCCGAAATAAACTACTGTCAGGTCATAAGGCACTGAAATGGGGGAGGGGCTGAAGTTTTTCTGTCACACCTTCTAACGTGACCTTAACTTCCAGCTTCATCTCTCACACTCTGGCTCCCAACACACACTTCCCTGCCCTTAACCTTCTTATGCTGCCCCCTCTGCCTGGAACACTTTCTCAGAAGTCCTTCTTTCAAGAGCCCTTCATATGCACCTGTCCATGACCTTCCCGGTTCTGTAGAACAGATATTGGTTGGGCTAGGCTGTCTTGCTCTGAGTGCAAAGATCCATTTTCCTTTAGATAAATTTTCTCAATCTCCCAGTAGTCCCCCTGGTTGTCCAGCAAGGTGCCCAGGACACTAAGTGTGAGTTTGGATAAAAGAGAGATTAATCAGGTGACTTCTGCACCTCCAGCCACCAGTTTCATGAATGTAAAGCATGATTTACCACAAAACCTTCAGATTTATCAATGGTCCCAGTGGTTGCATTTTTGGTCTTGACATTGAGTCACTGAAGGGTGTCCTGAAGGTACCCTAGGAAGCTGAGCACAGCACTCTCTGCCAGGCATAAACAGCAGAAGCAAGAAATGGTGAGAAAAGGATGGTGGAATGGTGAGGGTGCTGGGTGTGTGTGTGTGTGTGTGTGTGTGTGTGTGTGTGTGCTAAGAGATATGCTTGTGTAAGAACAGAAGTTTCATAAAACAGTGATTTCGTCTGGTTTGCCTCCTATCTGTCCCATGACTGGTACATGGTAAGTAATGAAAGAAGGAGGGGTGCCTGGGAGGCTCAGTTGGTTGAGCAACTGCATTTGGCTCAGGCCATGATCCTGGAGACCCGGGATCGAGTCCCACATCGGGCTCCCTGCTCGGCGGGAAGCCTGCTTCTCCCTCTCTCACTCCCTCTGCTTGTGTTACCTCTCTGGCTGTGTTTCTCTCTGTCAAATGAATAAATAAAATCTTAAAAAAGAAAAAGAAAGAAGGAGCAGGGAGCAGACCTACATGTGTGAGTTCACCTGTAGAGGGCATTTGGAATACTGGGGTGTGAGTGTCAATGATCAAAATGGTGCAGACTTATGGATGCAGATTTTTTGTGCTTATGGAACATGGAAGTACTCCTATGTCCTCTAGCATCATACATGGCTGTCTGTCATGGAGTGCCTCATAGGGGAGCAGCAGTCCACGCTCAGACTCCTGCACCCCTTTTCCTATCAAAATACATCCAGTCCCTTAGGACATGCTTCTGCAGTCATGCTGCGGTCTGAAGAGCCCTCATTCCAAGTGTTGTGGCAGATCTGCTGTGTGAGCTGGGGCAAGCCACTTAACCTCTCTGAGCCCCTTTTCTTTTTTAGTTCAAAGGTCATCTCTTAGGGTTGTTGTGTGGATGACCTGCAATAAATGAGATCAGAGTGTGGAAGTGCTTTGTGAGGTGCCCAGGCCCATGCAGACAGGAAGGATTATCTGGTATTAGGAAGCTATCAGGGAAGCTGACAGACAATCCCAGTTAAAGTGACAACTGGCTGAGGCCAGAGTCCTGTGCCATCTCCCTGCTGGCAGCTTTAGCCCCAGAACACCAGACATAAGGCCACTCTGCACTGGCAACCATGCTGGTCTACCTCAGGCCTGTCTTCTGTCCCAGCTGTCCCTGGGCTCACACAGAGGAACCTGTGTCAGGAGCAGAGGTGGACCCAAGAAGCATCCCTTCTGTAGCAGCTGGGTCCCACCTCACCGCATAGGCCATGGCCCTGGGCCTCGCTGGCTTTGCTGGCCTCCAGGATCATGAGTCCTGAGCTGTGGAGCCACTGGATCTGGATGTGTGATGGGGTCCGGATCATGTACATGTGGCCTGTGTCCTCAATTCTGAATCCATGTCTGCTCACAGGGGGCCACACAGGCTGTGAGTCCACAGTCACCTTGTGAGGGGAGAGTGTTCAGTGTGAGCATAGGTTTTTTGTCCCTCCTTCCATCCACCCACCCATCCATCCACTCACCCC
>PITA01034046.1:0-12071 GCA_004023965.1 Spilogale gracilis | reverse complement strand
TCTTCTTCTTCTTCTTCTTCTTCTTCTCTCCTTCTTTTCTTCTTCTTCTTCTTCAAGAGTAACCCAAGCTGCAAGGGGCAAAGAGGAGGACTCTGGGAACAAAGGTCTCTCACCTTCACCTCATTAAGAAAAAAATATTTATGTACCACCATGAATACTTTTTTATTTATAAGTGACATGCATGTGCTTTTCAACTAACATAATATGCATATTGTAAAACTTATATAAAATTTTAATTTTATAAAAAATGAATACAGATAAATACTGGTGGTTATTCTCATGTTTTCTTTCTGAATCACAATTGATTATTTTGTGCAACACTGGAGAGTATGCCCCTATTTAGAGCATGCTATTGTAGGAGATGAGGTTTTATTTTGGCAGAATAGAGAGAAAGGGTTCTGATGGAGAGGCTGAGTGTGGGTAGGAACGCTGTGTGGGGATCTAACCTTGGAGTACCCTGAGCAGAAAAAAATCCACAGTGAACTTTCACTTAAATGGTTTCACCAAGAAAAGCTATTACTCTTTAGATCTGTGGCCCTAACTTATCATCACAATTGATGTGATTACGCACCATACTTTACTGCTAATTTGACTGTTACGAAATTTAGCAGCATGGAGTAGAAGATGGTACCATGCAGTGAGAGTGGTTAGATCCATATGCCAACTCTTGCATGTTGATACAATGCTCTGTGCCTTTGGGAATATCACAATCTCCCCATGATATGGTTTTCCCATCTGGAAGTGAGGGTAAAGACACTTTGAAATGACAACCCTTCTAAATCTAACATTGAAGATTGTTTTTCAGGAATTATTTTTTTAACATGAATATTTTCCCTAATTTATGGGAAACAGCTCTTTTTTTCCCCTTCCTTCCTTCTTTCTTTTCTTTTCTTTTTTTTTTACTTTACTTTTCTTTTCTTTCTTTTCTTTTCTTTCCTTTTCTTCTTTTCTTTCTTTTTTCTCTTCTCTTCTCTTCTCTTCTCTTCTCTTCTCTTCTCTTCTCTTTTCTTTTCTTTTCTTTTCTTTTCTTTTCTTTTCTTATTTTTAGTAGGTGAATAGGCTTCATGCCCAGTGTAGAGCTCAATGCAGGGCTTAAACTCATGACCCTGAGATCTAGACCTGAACTGAAATCAAGAGTCAGACACTTAACTGACTGAACAACCAGGTACCCCATGTGTAAAACCGTCTTACCAATTTTGTAATATTTGGGATTATTAGATCAAAATAGCAACAGTACTTTAAAAATAGACAGAACCATCATGTTCATATTAATTTTTTTTAAATTCCAAGTTGGAAAATTCTCTGGCATTTTGCAATATGAGATATTTTAACTTTTGGTTCTCTCATTTAAACTGTTAATATGGTGCATTTCAAACATATACAAGAGTTGCTGAGACGTTGGGTAAATACAAATATAATTTTGCAACATATTATAAAATTCTTCATGTAGGGTTGTACCATTTTGCTTACAAGAAATATATAGAATGTCTGTTTTTTCACAGCTTTATCAAATGATTATGTTATCAAAATTTTGGTGAGAAATATTATATCAATGTAGTTTTCATTTCATTTTTGTTATTATGAAAATTTCTATCATTTTCCCTAATGGATCAGGATCTTTTACATTTTTTCCTATAAATTGTTCATAACCTTGGCTCATTTTTCTATAAAGTTTTGGTTCTTTTTTCTCTAATATTAGAAGTTATGTATATATGTATATACACATATTGATTCTGTGTTGTGAATAATTCACCTTAATTTGGGAAAATTTGTCCTTTGTCTTTTTATTGTGCCTGTAGTATGTTTGCCACCCGATCGGTTATCTGTCAATGTATAAGAAACCATCCAAGACCTAGACTCTTAAAACAATTTATTATTCTCTCATGATTCTGAGGATTAATTGGGTTCACCTGAATGACTCTTCTCTCAGATAAGAGCCAGGGCTAGAGCTCTCTGCACACTCAGCTGGGTGGGAATAGAGAAGATAACCTCCTCATTTACACATCTGTCACCTCACTGTTCTTGACGTGGATTCTTTTTCCTTATCATAGTCAACTTGGACGGCTAACAGAATATTATAAATGAGGTGATTTAAATATTTTTTTATAGTTATGAAGTCTGGGAAATCTAACATTAAAGTGCTGGCCAATTTGGTTCCTGGAGAAAATCCTCTTTTCTGATTTGTGTATGGCCTTCCTCTTATTTTTATCCTCTCATGGCAGACAGAAAGAGTGTGAAAGCTCTTGTATGTCTCATCTTATAAGAACATTAGTCCCATCATAAAGTTTCACCCTCCTTTGTATGACCTTTTTCTCCAACAGGATGGTTGGGTTTTTTAGGTGACTGCTGATTCCCTGAGGCAGAAGTTTTCAGGTCTTCCTAAGACTTGGAAATGATGTAATATCATTTCCACCACATTTTACTGGATAAAGCAAGTCATAGGATCAACCCAGATTCCATGCAGGATGGGCAGCATGAGAGTGTGAATCCCAGAGGATATGGTTTATTAAAAGGATTATAGATTCTCCATGATTTGAAGTTTGTTGTTGTCTGTAATAAATGTATTTTTCCCTCTAATTTTAAAAAGTTTTGAGTCATAATTAGATATATATGTCCCATTTTAATGTTTTATAGGAATTCATGCAAAAAACTTGATACTTTAATACTTAATATGATATCATTCTTGACATTTAACTTTCTGATTAATATTAAGTATTTTTCTTGGTGTATGGTATAAGGAATAGATCCATTTTCCCTTTATATGGTTTTTCAGTTTTCATAATAAAGTTTTCCCAAGTCTATCTTCCCCACTGATTTGAGATGCAGCCTTCATCAAATACTAAACATGTATATGCAATTAGGAACAGTTATGGAAACTCTCTTTCATTGGTCTGTTTATTTATATGCAAATGAAATACTTTTTTATGATGTCTTATTATGTGTACTTGATACTGACAGGGCTAGCCACCCTTTATTGCTTTTCTTTTTCAGAAATTTCCTGGTACTATTTTTGTTCATTTGTTCTACTAAATGAACTTTATAATTAAATTGCCTAGATAAAAAAATAAACAATTAAGTTTTTTGTTTGCTTTGTTTTTTTTTTTGTTGTCTTATTGTCCTCTGCATTTACTGTTTTAGGGAGAATTAACATATTTACTGTATTAACTTATCCAAAGACTAACATGGCCTATTTGTTTATTTGTTCAATATTTTTGTTTTCCATTAAGTAAGAAGCTGAGTTGTAATATTCATATTAAGATAAGCTATTAATTTTCTCATTTATTCAATGCTTTTATTGAATTTTAAATGAATTTCTTTTTTTTCTTTTTAAATATTTATTTATTTCAGAGGGAGAGAGAGAGAGAGACCATGAAAAGGAGGAGCAGAGAGAAAGAGAGAGAGAGAGATAATCTCGATCAGACTCCACACTGAACATGGAGTCTCATGTGGGTCTCAATCCCAGGACCCCAATGTTATGATACACTAAAACGAAGAGTTGGCACTTAACTGACTGCACCACCCAGGCACCTCCTGAATTTTTTGTTAAATTTATTTTCTACATCTACAGAATTAATGATGTGATTTTTCTCTTAATCTGATAATATGTTTGGTTTATTAATGAATTTTCTAATGTTGAATAACCTTACATTTTTGGAATAAATACTACTATTTCATAATAGTCATATAATATGCTGTTGGTTTCTGTATATTTATATTTTCTATGAATTAGCATCAATATTCATAGGTAAAACTGAACCCTAGTATTTTATATATCTTGTAAGATTTGGGAATTGATATTATACTCAATAAAATGTATTTGAAATTTCTCTTCCTTTCCGATGTTCTGGAATATGGCATATAGTAAGGTGATAATCTCATCTGCAAAGGTTTATACAATTCTATGTGAAACCTAGGACTGGTGGGATTTTTGTTGCTGTTGTTTTAATTCAGAAACTATTTACTATTGTCTTTATTGTTTTTGTATTATAATTAGCTTATCTAAGTTTTCTGTCTCAAGCTGTCTTCTATAATTTTTCCTTTTCATTTAGGTTTTTATACTTATTTGTACTATCCTTTTTGTATTTATTCTTTTTGAAGATTATTCACATTTTTAAAAATATTTATTTATTTATTTGTCAGAGAGAGAGAAAGAGAGAGAGCACAAGCAGGGAGAGTAGCAGGTCCCTTGCTCCCACTGAGCAAGGAGCCTGAGGCAGGACTCTTATCACAGAGCCTGAGGATCATAACCTGAGCCAAAGGCAGGCGCTTAACCAATTGAGCCACCTAACTATCCTGTTATTCCATATTTTAAAAAAAAAATGTGTGTATTTATGCTTTTGTCTTGATTCGGTTAGCTAATGATTTTTCCGCTTTTATTCTCTCTCAATTCTACTGTTTGTTTCTGTTTTTAGACTCATTACAACACATTCACTTGTCTTAACTAAAACTAATGCTTTGGTGATTTCTTTTTCAGAATGTTTTCCTGGTTATTATCACCCAGACTGACATTTTAACTGCTTATGTCAGAACAATGGAATTGACAATAGGTTTTCTGGAAGCTGAGAGTGCATCTGAAGTTACCACAGAAGAGACTTTGAATGTGGTAAACAGAGATCATGAATGGGCATATTATGGTGTTGACAAGTTTTAAGCTCTAAAAAGTGCTTTAAATCATAAAAGTAATTAATTCACATTATATAAAATTAGGTAAACTGCTAATGATTTAATGTATATTCTTACAATGAATTTCATATCTCTAACTTAAGTTCTAGATGCAGACAAGTGCCATAATCAGTAATTGAACTTGTTCATTCTTTTTGTAACTCTTGTCCAAAAAACAATTCTATCATTCTGTGAACATCTGGAGTATACACAGGCAGAAGAGTCAGCTGCCAGACTTTTGGAACAAGGTTATTCTCCTTCCTCTTGGTGACTTTAAGCAAAATATAGACAAGGAAGCTGCTTATTTCATGTTAATCTAGGCATAACTCTTAAATGTCTGCTTTTAATTTCTCCTTAAACATATTTATACCACCTCTTCATTTGGACTCACTATTTTATCTAAAATTAGGAAAAGGGAGAATTATACAATAATTTGCTTTAGGCATCAGGGAACCCTGATGGATAATAAAGTTAACAAATAAAGATGTGAAAGCTTAGGCTCTAGAACTAGTTATATATGGCTTAACTCTGCCATATAAAAGATGTATAAACTATTAACTTCTGTAAGTTTCAGTTCAACAAATGTAGAATGGGGATAAAAATAACACCTTCTCTAAAAAATTATCATCAGGACTTAATAAGGAGATATATGTAAGTGTTTAGCACTGAGGTATGTGTAAAAGCTTGAAAAATATTATTTAGAACAATTTTTTAAGCTTTGGACATAATATTAATATTTAAAAATTTTTCCATGTCTTCCAACTTGTTTTGGGGTTCTGGCAAACATATTTCACAGGAATAATTCTTTCTTTTTAAGATTTTATTTATCTATTTGACAGAGGAACACAGTTAGAGAGGGAACACAAGCATGGGGAATGAGAGAGGGAGAAACAGGCTTCTCACTGAGCAGTGAGCCCAATGTGGGGCTCAATCCTGGGACCGTGACCTGAGTTGAAGGCAGACATTTAAAGACTGAGCTACTCAGGTGTCCCACACAGGAAAATAATTCTTACTAAACCTTTTGAGTTTCAGAATTCTTGCCAGCTACTCTGATGTTTCTTGGGTCAAAAAGTATGGAGCCAAACGTCTTGTGGTTTTTGTTTATTTGTTTGTTTTGTTTTCACAGTTGGAGTAATAGTACAAGAGAGGAAAAATATATCTATTCAAGGCCCATAAATTTCATCTTACATGCAGTAGGTTATCAAGGAAGGTTTTCAGCAGATAAGGCATATATATCACTCTAGTGAAAGAAAGTAAAAGTGGTTACATTTATTGATTATTGGGAAAAATGGTTGTCAGTAGTGTCCATGTGGGAAGTTATAATGATAGTCTATGATTTTGAAAATGTAGACTGCTATAAAAATTGGAATGAGGGGGCGCCTGGGTGGCTCAGTGGTTAAGCCTCTGCCTTCGGCTCAGGTCATGGTCCTGGAGTCCTGGGATCAAGCCCCGCATCGGGCTGCCTGCTCAGTGGGAAGCCTGCTTCTCCCTCTCTCACTCTAGCTGCTTGTGTTCCCTCTCTGGCTATGTTTCTCTCTGTCAAATAAAAATTGGAATGAATAGTCTGCTCTGATTTTAGAAAAACAACTCACTGTATTAGGCAATTGATTTGGACATGGAGATGAGGAAAATGAAGGAATCAAAGATGGTTCTAAAGTTCTAATACAGGGAGCCTAGAAGAATAATAGTACTATTTAGTGAAATAGAGAAATTGAGCAAAGCAATATTTATTAACTCAGTTTTATATATAGTTAAAATAAAGATGATAAAGAATAGTTGATTTTGAAAAAAAAATAATAGCTGATTTTGGAAAGAAAATTTCAAAACCCATTCTATGAGGTGAGCATTACCTTAATCTCAAAACCAGACAAAGACCCCACTAACATGGAGAATTACAGACAAATGTCCTTGATGAACATGGATGCAAAACTTCTCAACAAGATGCTAGCTAATTGGATCCAACAGTACATTAAAAAGATTATTCACCATAACCAAATAGGATTTATTCCTAGGCTGCAAGGGTGATTCAACATCCACAAATCAATCAATATGATACACTATGTAAATAAAAGAAAGAACAAGAATTAATTAAACTCAACATTCAACAAACACACAAACAAATCCAGTCAAGAAATGGGCAGAAGATATGAACAGACATTTCTCCAAAGAATACAAAGGGCTAATAGACACATGAAAATATGTTCAACATCAGTCATTATCAGGGAAATAGAAATCAAAACCACAAGAAGATACTACCTTACACTGGTCAGAATGGCTAAAATCAATAACTCAGGAAACAACAGATGTTGGTGAGGATGCAGAGAAAGGGAAACCCTCCTATACTGTTGGTGGGAATGCAAGCTGGGGTGCAACCACTCTGAAAAACAATATGGAAGTTCCTCAAAAAGTTAAAAATAGAACTCGATGACCCTGTTACTGCACTACTAGGTATTTTTCCAAGGAATACAAAAATAGTGATTCAAAGAAACACTTGTACCCCAATGTTTGTAGCAGCAATGTCCATAATAGCTAAAATAGAGAAATCCCAGAGATCCATAGACAGATGAATGGATAAAGAAGACACATACACACACACACACACACACACACACACACACACACACACACACACACACACAGGAATATTACTCAGTCATCAAAAAGAATGAACTTTTGCCATTTACAATGATGTTGGTGGAACTAGAGGGTACTATGCTCAGTGAATTAAGTCAGTCCAAAAAGGCAAATACCATATAATTTCACTCATATGTAGAATCTAAGAAAAAAATTGATAAATATAAGGGAAGGGAAGGAAAAATAAAAGAAGATAGAAATAGAGAGGGAGGAAAACTGTAAGAGATTCTTAACCAAAGGGAACAATCAGAGTTGCTGGAGGGGTGGTGGGTGGAAGGATGGTGTAATTGGTGATAGGCATTAAGGAGGGCACTTGACGTAATAAGCACTGGGTGTTATATGCAACTGATGAGTCACTAAATTCTACCCCTGAAACTAACAATGCACTATAGGTTAAATAAGTTGAATTTAAATAAAATCTAGAAAAAAAATGGATAGTTGATTTTTCTGTGTTTTTGTTTTTACCTTCTTTTTCTTCTCCCTATGAGATTTTCCTAATGTTGAATCTGTCTTGAGTAACTCTATTCATGCTAGACACATGTCATGCACATGAAACACAAGCAAACCAACTCTAGAAGGGGAGTGGGGGCACAAAGAGAGAGAAAGAAAGAGGAGAGAGAGCTAGAGAGAAAGAGGAGGAATACAGATAATCATTGAGGGGTAAGGAAATTTTGTTCCCTTCTCATTGGTGAGTAGTAACCATAGCTGTTAAGAAAGCTCAAGACAGGAAATGGCAGTCTTTTGTCTGTAGTCAAGCTTAGCTATCACACCTTTCTTAGGGCAAATCCTCTCTCAGAACATCTCTCTGGGAAGATGACAATATTAGCCTTTAAAGAAATGCATTTGCTTAGATGACATGGTCTCTAAATATAAACCAAGTACTTCTTCTGGTATTCTACCACAAAAATATTGATCATCTCCAACCATGGATATGAAACAGGTTATACTGGACTTTCTAAAAAACAACTCTTCTTTTTCCTCCATTTATTGTTTTTTAATTAACATATATTGTACTATTTGTTTCAGGGATATAGGTCTATGATTCATTAGTCTTACACAACTCACAGCACTCATAACACATACTGTCCCCTGAGTACATCACCCTACCTCCCCATACCTCCCACCCCCCTCCCCTCCAACAATCCTCAGTTTGTTTCCTGACATTACGAGTCTCTTATGGTTTGTCTCACTCTCTGGTTTTGTCTTGTTTCATTTTCCCCTCTCTTCTTCTACTATGATCCTCTGCCTTTTTTGTCAAATACCTCATATTAGTGAGATCATATGACAGTTGTCCTTCTCTGACTGATTTATTTCACTTAGCATAATATCCTCTGGTTCCATCCATGTTGTTGCAAATGGCAAACTTTCATTCTTTGTGATGGCAGCATAATATTCTATTGTTTAGATGTACCACTTCTTCTTTATCCATTCATCTGTGGATGGACATCTAGGCTCTTTCCAGAGTTTAGCTATTGTGGACATTGCTGCGATAAGCATTAGGGTGCATGTGCCTCTTCAGATCACATTTGTATCTTTAGGGTAAATACCCAGTAGTGGAATTGCTGGGTCGTAGGTAGCTCTAATTTCAACATTTTTAGGAAACACTATACTGTTTTCCAGAGTGGCAGCACCAACTTGTATTTCCAACAGTGTAGGAGTGTTCCTCTTTCTCCACATCCTCACCATAATCTGTCATTTCCTGACTCGTTAATTTTAGTCATTCTTACTGGTGTGAGGTAGTATCTCACTGAGGATTTGTATTTCTCTGATTCTAACTGATGTTGAGCACCTTTTCATGTATCTGTTGGCCATTTGGATGTCTTCTTTGCAGAAATGTCTGTTCATGGCTTCTGCCCATTTCTTGATTAGATTATTTGTTCCTTGGGTGTTGAGTTTGATAAGTTCTTTATAGATTTTGGATACTAGCCCTTTATCTGATATTTCATTTGCAAATATCTTCTCCCATTCTGTCAGTTGTCTTTTGGTTTTGTTGGCTATTTCCTTTGTTGTGCAAAAGTTTTGATCTTGATGAAGTCCCAATAGTTCTCTTTTTTCCTTGCTTCCCTTGCCTTTGGTGATGTTTCTAGGAAGAAGTTGCTGCAGCTGAGGTCAAAGATGTTGCTGCCTGTGTTCTCCTCAAGGATTTTGATGGATTTCTCTCTCTCACCTAGGTCTTTCATCCATTTTGAGTCTATTTTTGTGTGGGGTGTAAGAGAATGGTTCAATTTCATTCTTCTGCATGTGGCTGTCCAATTTTCCCAACACTGCTTGCTGAAGAGACTGTCTTTTTTCCATTGGACATTCTTTCCTGCTTTGTCAAAGATTAGTTGACCATAGAGTTGAAGGTCTATTTCTGGACACTCTGTTCTGTTCCATTGATCTATGTGTCTATTTTTGTGCCTGTACCACATGGTCTTGATGATTGCAGCTTTGTAGTAGAGCTTGAAGTCTGGAATTATGATGCTGACACCTTTCTTTTCTTTTTCAACATTCTTTTGGCTATTCAGGGACTTTTTGGTTTCCATTTCTGTGAAAAAGTTGGTGGTATTTTAATAGGGACTGCATTAAATGTGTAGATAACTCTAGGAAGCAAAGACATTTTCATAATATTTGTTCTTTCAATACAAGAGCATGGAACGTTTTTTCATTTCTTTTGTATTCCTTGATTTCTTTCATGAATATTCTATAGTTTTCTGAGTATAGATCCTTGTCTCTTTGGTTAGATTTATTCCTAGGTATCTTATAGTTTTGGGTGTAATTGTAAATGGTATTGACTCCTTAATTTCTCTTTCTTCTGTCTCATTGTTTGTGTATAGAAATGCAACTGATTTCTGTGGGTTGATTTTATATCTTGACACTTTACTGAATTCCTATATGAGTTCTAGCATAGAAATGGAGCCTTTCAGTTTTGGGGTACAGTCTTTTCAGTTTTCCACATAAAGTATCATATTGTCTACAAAGAGTGAGAGTTCAACTTCTTCCTTACAAATTTTAATGCCTTTTATTTCTTTTTGTTGTCTGATTGCTGAGGCTAGGATTTCTAATATTATGTTGCATAGCAGTGGTGATAGTGGACATCTCTGCCATATTCCTGACTTTAGAGGAAAATCTCTCAGTTTTTCCCCATTAAGAATAATATTTGCTATGGGTTTTTCATAGATGGCTTTTTACGATATTGAGGTATGTACTCTCTATCCCTACACTGTGAAGATTTTTAATCAAGAAAGGATGTTGTACTTTGTCAAATGCTTTTCTGCATCTATTGAGAGTAGAATATGGTTCTTGTTCTTTCTTTTATTAATATGTTGTATCACATTGATTGATTTGTGGATGTTGAACCAACCTTGCAGCCCAGGAATAAATCCCACTTGGTCGTGGTGAATAATCATTTTAATGTAACTGTTGGATCCTATTGGCTAGTTTTGGTGAGACTTTTTGCATCCATGTTCATCAGAGATATTGGTCTGTAATTTTCCCTTTTGATGGGGTCTTTGTCTGGTTTTGGGATCAAGGTAATGCTGGCCTCATTAAGTGAGTTTGGAAGTTTTCTTTCCATTTCTATTTTGTAGGGAAAAAGTTTCAGGAAAATAGGTATTAATTCTTCTTTAAATGTTTGGTAGAATTCCCTGGGAAGCTGTCTGGCCCTGGGCTCTTGTTTGTTGGCAGATTTTGGATAGTGGTTATTAAAGGTTGCAGTAGTGGTGAAATGAAGGATGGCCCAATTCGCATCGTGACTAATAAGCCAAGTGATCTGTTCCGGTCCATAAGGGGTAACTATGGTGTGTGGTTGTGAGCCAAATGTGGTGAGACAGTCTTTTAGTCCCTTTTGTAAGAGTAGCGCCATCACTTCGGGGTATGGCTGTCATGCAATGGTATGGAGAAAAAACAGTCTCGTATATCTATAATGATGGTGGGCCATTCCCTTGGTATTGCTGAGACAAGGGGTAGTCCACATTGGATTGGGCCCATGGTATACATTTGGGCATTAACGGCTTGGAGGTCATGGAGTAGTCTCCATGTACCTGATTTTTTCTTCATAACAAATATAGGCGTATTCCATGGGGATGTTGACGGGCGGAGATGCCCAGCTTCCAATTGTCTTTGTACAAGATCCTTGGCTGCCTCTAATTTTTCTTTGGTCAGGGGCCAAGGAGGTATCCAATGAGGCTTGTCATCTTTCCACTTTAGGGGAATGGCATCTTCAGTGGCCCCTACTAAAAACCCAGGCCTTGTTTATTCTGAGGTACCTTAGGGAATGGAAGGGGCCGGCTTACGCCCTGTTCCTGCTTTCCCAGCCCTCAGCCTGGCACATATCCTATTGATTGCATCATCCCTTTAACATGACTACTAAATGTACTTTCTGTGGTTAATTTTAGGTCCATCTGCATAAGGACATCACGCCCCCACAGGGATATGGGAAGGGAACAGATATACGGTTGAAACAATCCAATATGTCCCTCCTTGTCTCTCCATTGTAACGTAGCCACACTTTGGTCGGGGCTCTGTGCTATTCCTAAGCCTCGTAATGTCTGATTGGCCTTGATAATGGGCTAGCCTTTTGGCCAGTCAAGGGACCGTATAATACTCCTGTGTACTCTGGTGTCCAGGAGTCCTAGAAATTCCTTCTCTCTGATTGTGAGGGTCAGCATAGGCCTATCTTGCAATCCTAAGGTTAAGCAAGCAAGGGGCTCTCCAGAGGAGCCAAAGCCCTTAGGGCCTCGGGAGACGTCTTTATGGTTATACAAATTGTGCTGACTGGGGAGGACAAGCATTTG